>VZTU01015639.1:0-110176 GCA_013400835.1 Zapornia atra
CATTCTATGATTCTATGTTCTGCTTGGAGTTGTGGTCTCCTTGCAGTAGTCTGCAGAATTTCACATCTTCAAGAACCGGATTTCATAAGAAATAGAATAATTTCTGACTGAAACAGGGACAAATACTCACTCACTATTTTAGGGGAAGGTGAAGACGTCCTGACTGGAGAGTGGTAGAGGGAATTTCTCCCCTCTGGGTTCCCATCTGACCTGAATTATTTGGCTTTGTCAATTACAGCCCTGGATACATCTGACATTCCCAGAAACCCAGGCTGACTTGTATTTGGTTCATTGAGGAATACTTTAAAGTACGACTTTCATACACACAATGTATAGTTTGTAGCGGAGGGTTCGTACCTTCAGTTTAACCAACAATATCATAAACATCATAATTTCTGATTGCCTTGGGGTTTGTTTTGTTTTTAAACAGGGTATTTTACTATCAGTTCATCCACTGGTATTGTAAAAACAACAAAGAATTTGAACCTGGAAGATTTTCCGGTCGTTTTTATAGTGCGAGCAACAGACTCCTCTAACGCCAGCATATTTAATGAAGTTTCTGTGAATGTGACAGTTATTGATGAAAATGATTTCCCTCCAGTTTTCCCATCCTCTCTCATAGAAGCAAGTTTGAAAGAGGTAAGAAATTGTCACCCAAACTGAATCACAAAAAGAAATCCTCCTAATAATTTAAAAAAACTTCTTGGTAAATGTAAAAGCAAACATTCTAGAACTAGACAGGCTTGCCATTCTGTTCTGCCATATGATGTTTTAAGATTCATTTCATGCTGAAAATCCCAGCACACAAAGAGAATGGTCTAGAAGTGTGGATGTGTTGAAGGAATATGAATCTTTTACTAATAAGGGGCTCTGTGAAGAAAAAACAGCCATGCTGTTTTGTGCACTTGCACACAGAGAATATTCACGTGCCATCAAAATCCGGTGGATGTGCTGGGCATCCAATGGACTCTCACTCAGCCTTCTGTGAGGGAGCTTCATACAGAGAAGTAGTAGGCAAAAGTCTCTGATTTAGCAACATTTCTCCTCTTGCTCATGCACAATCTGTTGTGATTCTCCCTGACACTGCTCAGTGGCAGAAAGCAAGCCAGACTTCAGTCTGTAGCTGTTACGATAGCTTACAAAGGAGCCAGGGCATTTAGTTATGCAAAAGCATCTGGCACACTTCCATTTTCAAGCAACACTTTTCATACTTTAATCTGCTTCCCACTTTTTTTAATAATGAAATGCATTGATCATGAAGACAGGCTGAGAGAGTTGGGTTGTTCAGCTTGGAGAAGAGGAGGGGACCTTACAGCAGCCTTCCCGTACCTGAAAGGTTCCTATAAGATAGCTGGGGAAGAACTGTTCCTGAGGGCATGGAGCGATAGGATGAGGGGTGATTTGTTTTAAACTAGAAAAGGGGAGATTTAGGTTTGATATTAGGAAAAAAAATATTCTTCACTCTGAGGGTGGCAGATCACTGTCACAGGTTGCCCAGAGAGGTGGTGGAGGCCCGATCCCTGGAGACATTCAAGGTCAGGCTTGATGGGGCTCTGAGCCATCTGATCTAGTGAAGATGTCCCTGCTCACTGCAGGGGGTTGGACTAGATGACTTTTAAAGGTCCCTTCCAACTTTACACATTCTATGTTTATATTTTACATAGCACGCAGCCTGCCTTTGAGATCCCCAGCTGATTCACATGTGTTCTCTGTAACGGCCACAACTGACTTAAAATCCAGTCTGTTGCTAACAGTGAGCTAAACTTAATTATGACTCCTATTTTTAATGCTCCTGGTTAGCTTAACAGAGAAGAGTTAGAATCACATTTCCCAACCTTAAAAATTGATTTCCATGTGAAATATTTATACAGGAGAGATTGCTGGATGCCCCGTTGGATCAAATAACTTCAGGTCTCAAATGGCCATGCAAGTGAGACACTGGTATTTGCTGTCAGTCTCAAAGCAAGTAACAGTTTTAAAAAGGAATAAATAGCTTGCTTATTTTAAAAAGACTAATTATTAGCTAAATAGTGTTCAGAAAGAATTGTGCTTTTGAAGTTGAGAACATCCATTGGGTTTTGTAGGAATAGAAGTTGTTAAATGTGAATAATTCTTCACAAGCAAGCCAGATGCTTGAGGTTAACACCTGACCTCATGGCCAGAAATCTGGTGATTTTGAAATCATGGTGATTTTGGGGGTTTTTTTCCCCCTTCCTGAAGGTTGCTGCTCTAGATAAAGACATGGGGAGGAAATATTTCTTTTCTGTAGAATTAGAGAAAACAAGAGATCCTCTTACTGTACTGAATGAGCTGTATAATTTTGATTTTCTAATGAGTATACTATAGTTAAGTGTACGTGGTGTCTATTACTTCTCCCCTTTCACATAATTCAATAAATCACAGCTAACTAATGTCTCTGAGAGCCTTCAATCTGTTCTTCATCCACAGGCTTTACCTGCTGCTCAGATTGTCCAGCTGAATGCTCAGGATAACGATACAGGTCAGAATGGTGTCCTAACATACGGCATTCTCAGTGGTGACAGACAAAAATTCAGGATAGATGAAGAAACTGGAATTCTTTATTCCACTGTCTCCTTTGATTACGAAGAAGACCCTACAGAGTATCAGGTTTGCTTTAGATTTAAGTCTTTTCATTATTCAGAACTCTTCATTTTTCCCTTGGATACCAGGTGGCACTTTTGGTTTTGTTTAAGCTTGGTAGTGCGTGAATGTTTCATGCATTGTTTTGGAATTTCAAGATGCAGTGTGTTGTTATAGCAAGACACTGTAATGAAGTCCAAGCAAGGCTCATTGTTCCCCTGTCCTGTGAACTCCAAAACACTTCAGCACAGGAATGGCTAACTTTACAACAGCAACTCATGTGCTCAGGGCTGGCTGGCTGCTTGAATCTGTACAGGACTCAGATCTTGCAGATACGATTCTTGGTTAATCTTTATTGTTGCTGCCACTGCTGGATACTTTTATGATCTTATTTTGCTTCAAGCAAAACTATTGGTAAATTTGTTGGCTCTATATACAAAGACCTTTTTTTATTGACCAAATAGTCCTTAGGTTTTCAATAATAATTTTGAGGTGAATTCAGAATTAGACTTTACCTTTCTAAGAATGCTCCAAAGTTTAAAATTCCCTGAGATTTATATTTTTTTATCCTTACACAAGTAGCTATTTCTGTGGTTTCTCATTACCAACAATCATGTACCTTGCAGGTGGTGATATATGCTGAAGACAATGGAATCCCTGAGAAGAAAAGAGGGTACTGCACAGTTGTCATAAAGATCATCGATGTCAATGACTGTCCACCTGTCTTTGATGAAGTGGCTGAATTCAGTGTGAATGAAAATGTTCCTGTGGGATTCACAGTTGGAAAAATCACAGCAACAGACAGAGACACAGGAGACAACGCCTTCATTCTATACAGCCTTACAGGTACCAAGGAATACTCTCCCTGCACCGGGAGCAGCTGTCACTTTGTTGTCTATACTGTTAGAAGGACACATAACACACATAATGCTATCTCCCAAACCCTTTCCATGTGAGCCAGGAGGGCTCACTTTCATCTGTGTTGGTACTTTACTAGTTTATGCTTGCACAGAGCTTTCAGCCTGGTCGAATAGGAACTTCTTTTGGAGAAACAACGGATTGTTGTGCTTTTAATCATACTCTGCAACCTGATGTCTTTGCTGAGGCTATTGATATAAAACATGCCTTCAATTTCATTTTACATGAATGTGCCAACTTGTGAACTGCAGTGACTGAGAGCTCCGATTCGTGCCTCCTGTCACATTTAGCTATGGTACCTGATGGCATTACAGTAGAGTGCCCCTTTTGCCACTGCCCCTAAATCTGACAGAGATTTAGATTGCTCTGGACCAAAGTCTGCAGGAGTTGAAATAGTTGGCTTTGTTGTATAAACTGCCAAGAGTGATAGGTACACAGTTTGTATGGTTTTAGAGTCTTTTATTCCAGTATGCCTAGAGACCTTGAGGTGGCTTTGGACAAGGGTGGCCAAACCCAGTAAAAGTCCCTGCCAGGTCTTTCAGCAGTCAAACTGATTTCTCTTTAGATCTCTGTGCAACTCAGTCCACCTTCATTAGAGACAGAAGGAATCCAGTGACATCTCCTCTTAGAGATCTCGGCAGGAGCACTGTCTTGTCACAGTCCTTTCGTGACTGTTGCAACCAGCAAACCAGAGGCTGAACATAGAGAAGGTCAGAGGAGTGTAGCAGTGCCAGAGAACTCCTCTGATCTCCTCTAAGTTGCACAGGCTCAGAGGAACTTGCCTCCAGAGAGGGATTTGCCCCAGATCTCCTTCACTTGTGTGCCTCAAGCATTGTCACATTTTGCGTGCAACAGATGTATCTGTGAAACTCGTTGGCTGACTTTTCAAATGCTCATCAGCCCAAAATAACTTCTGGGTTTTTTTTTTCTTCATTATCTATATGTTTTGTTTTTTGTTAAAAGTTTTAATGAGCTGAAGATACAAGTAAACATGTAATTTAAGAGTGTAGTTAATGAAGTGCTTCTAAGATGTATTCTTTGATAACACTTCTTTAAATGTATCTCAGGTGGTGGAGGAAATATATTTGAAATAGATGGACTAGATGGCAATATTAAGATCAAGAACTCTCCAGACTATGAAGCCATGAATAAATACAACCTTACAGTGAAAGCAGTCAACAATAAATCGGCCCCTTTCCATGAGGTAAAAAGCCATTGCTGTAATAAATGGTGATTCCTCTGCTCAGAGTGGATTTTGAACCAGTGGGAAGGGAGATCTGTCAAAGGCTTTTATTATGCAAAACTAATTAGTCCCATAATCGTGTTTAGGGTCAGACTTTTGAGACCATGCTGAGTAGTATTATACTCCACAATTAGTTGAAATACTTTGCAATGATGCATGGTAGAATTTGACCCTGAATTGTTTGCAGGCTAACCAGTACTGGGGAACTGTGATTTTTTTGCCTGCTGCTGTTAGTGCTGTGATCATTTTTTTGTGGGAGAAAATGTAATTTTCAGCCATTTTTTCTAGCTCTGCCATACTTCTTTTCTTTGAAAAGATATTATACTTTTCTTTAACAGAAGTAGAACATGTGTGGTACCCTTTGCTGCCCCTAGCAGCAGCAGGAGGGCATGCTGGCCTCCTAAACGCATCCTGCTCTTAAGACGCCTTTCAAGAAGCAGAATCCTGCTGCAACACTGAATTTTTGCCTTTCTTGCATTAAAATCCTGTACTATTCTCTGATGAGTTCACAAAATTGAACCTAAGGCAGTATTTTACTACAGCACGTTTCTGTTGCATAGGCAAGTAAGAAAAACATCACCAAATAAGACATTCTGAATATTCTAAAATGCATGAACCCATTCTGTTTTCAAGGCAACTACTCACGTCACTGTGCTAGTGATTGATGTGAACGATAACGCTCCGGTATTTGCTCAGAATTCCTATTCCGCCTCTATAAACATGATAAATCCTGTAGGTGCTCATGTCATAACTGTGAGTGCTACTGACAGAGATCAGGTGAGTACTCCTGTTGGATTTTGACACTGCTTGCAGCTGCAGCCTGAATACATTCTTCTCTGTTCTCTAGGCATGAAATACTGAATGTAGCAGAGAGTGAATTCTGATTGACTAACGGCACTGGGACTGGGAATCAGGACTTTGGATGCTTCTGCCTTGACACTGGTGTCCTCCCTGTCTTTGCTCATGTCTCTTTGGCTATATTGGTCTTAATTTTTTTCCCTTATTATGTGGAGTTGTGTTGATCTTTCAGAAGCACACAAGGACTGAAGCAGTTTAGTGTCTGTGAAGTTTACTTGAACTTTTGAAGCAAAAGAATCTGTAAAAGCTAAAACAACATATAGCTGGTTGGAACACAGAAATGTCTGCTTACAAAGTGCCCCTGAGGTGTCAGACCACAACTAATTCTCTCTGTCCCCATTTTTTAAAGTAATTTTGTTGGATGTATGTGTACTTCACCCATCAAGTAGTGTCCAGGTACTGGCAGAGATATCCAGTAGTCAACCAGATCACCATGACAACATCATTGCTAATTATATCATTTAAAAGATGAAACATCTAGAAGTGACAGTGGAGTAGGTGTAGCAGGTGCCTTCCTATTTCTTCACCCGTAATTTTGGTTAAAATAGCTGCAGCTGTGGTATATTGCAGCAAATTATCTAATGGCCCCTTTTTATCATCTTTCTCAATTATTTTATATAGAAAGTGGAATTGCTTAGGAAAGATGTTGGATCTTCGTCGACACCTTAATGAAACTCATCCTTCAGATAATATGCCTGGTCCCCTGCTGTGCAGAGTAGCACTTGCCCTTCCTATGCCTCAGGATTATGGGGCAGCACTGAAATTACTAGGCTTTATTTCAGGAACAGAGAGGAACAGAGATGAGATAATTATAAATCCACAGATTACTTAGTGACAACAGATGTTTGTGGTAGGGTTTGATCCTGCTGCTGCAGAGCCAAGGAAAAGCAGAGAACAATGCTGTTCAGAAACAGTGTGAACCCTCAGGGTTTGTCAAAAGTGGCTTGTTTCAGGAAAGTGATGTGCATAAAGTAAAATGTGTCCTGCTGTCCTGTGGCAGGCAGGGATAGGGTTTACCCTCATAGCAGTGGGGAGGCTGTGCTTTTCCTCAAGGTAGGAAATGGATCCAAGGGACTTTGGCTTATTTTCATTGACATCATGTCTTTAGATGACTCTTTCTCTCTCTACTCTGACTGTCCTCCCCTCTACATGTGTCCTTAACTTACTTTCACTTTTTTTTCACCTATTTTTCATTTCCCCCCCACCTTTTTATTGTGTAACTGGCCAATTCCTTGTGAATCTTCTTCCCCTTTGTATTTTTTTTATCGATTCCCATCCTATTACCCCAAGTATTCCTTCTCAAAATAACTCCACCATTCTCCAAACAAACTCCCTGGAGACATTTAGACACTGCCAAATCTCTTGGTTCAGTGTTTATCCTACCCTTCAAAATGTACTCCCAGCGCATGTGGTTTTCTTCAATATTGCTTTAGGAATTTTTTTGGATCTTGGAACCCCCAAATTAATTTGGGGATAGGGGGCTTTGCCCATTGGCCCTTTTTCCCTACTGCTGCTCTTGTGTTACAGCTGAAGCACAAGGTACCTCTGAGCCTGGTTCTCTCTAGTTATTTAAAAAGCCTCTGGTTTCTGTCCATGTAAGCATGGAAATAGCAAGATTCCAGTGAGTCTGTACTGTGGGACTTGGGACACTGAAGTAACGTGGTCCTGCAAGCAAACGTTACATGAAGCTGTGTCCCTTTGCAGGGGCAAAACGGCCTGATCGAGTACTCCATCCTCCCTGATGAGAAATTCAGCTCGTTCTTCCTGATAGAAGATACAAGTGAGGGGAAAATAATTACAACTGGAAACCTGTCGAGTTCTGGAGAGATCCATTTGACAGTGATGGCTAAGGACAAAGGCTCCCCATCTTTAAATGGCACTGCTGTGGTAACGCTTAATGTGTTTGACAACCGACCATTTATTCCTCGGTTTAACGAGAGTGAACTCAGGTGAGGCTTTCATATTAAGTTATACAACCAGTACATACTCTCCAGGTAGGGGAAAACATAGCAAAGTTGAAGCTAGTTTTCATATTCCTCCATGCAGAAGAAAGGATGTCAGTTTGGGGAGGGGGGGGTGTGTTAAAGCACAACACAGGAAATTCTGCTATGCCCGTGGCTCTGTGAATGTGATGCAAGGCATTGCCTTCTATTTCTTTATCGTGCATACCTTGTATAAGCCAGAATCTTCATCCCTGTCCTCTTGCAGACTAATAAAACATTCTTCCTTGGCCTTCACTCAAGGATAAACGAATGTCTGGCTAGAAAATCAGGGCTTACACTGCAGTTTGTGTCAGTGAGCTCTAGCAAACAACTAGAGGGGAGAGGGGCAGGATTTTCCATGGAGAACTCTCTCTTTAAGAGTTAAATTTTAAAGGCTGCCAGTGAAACAACTGTGGGGAAGTTTAACGTTCTGATTTATCATTTATTTTCTGTACTAGCATTTCCATTTCAGAAAACACAGGAGTGGATTATTTGGTTTACACTTTTACTGTGGTTGAAACTTTAGGAAAGCAGATTGATTATGCAGTCGTATCTGGCAATGAAAGAGGTGAGTACGATTTCCCTTATGAGTTAAAGTAGGTAAGATAACAGACTACCCTGTCTTTTGTGTAGCAGACGTTGCTGTGTGTAAATGAGGAGAGAAAGGATAAAATTTTGTGTCTCTTTATTTTTCCCCTTTACAAAAAAATACACAAAATTTCAGAGCTCTTCAGCATGAACTTTGTTGATCTCCTTCAGCAAGAGGTGGCAGTAACTTGCTTAAAATTAGGATAGAAGTTGTTAGCAAGCAGCTTCCTCTCTGCCAGTTGCTTTTCATCTGTTGTTTCCTTGCACTTGCACCTGCAGCAGCTCATCTGCCCTCCTTGCAGCTGTGCTGCAACTCCATTTAGTGTGCAAGCCAAGGAATAATTAGAAACTGAGAGAAAACTTGGAAATCAGTGGAAAAGGAGTCATGCAACAAAAACCTGCAATTCTGTTTTCCAAGTCTGTTGGTTCTTTACATGTTCAAGGCCCATTGGTTTTGGGATAGAGCCCCAGCTGTGATGGCTGCACAGCTCAGCCAGTGGAAGCTGGTGCATTTCACATTTTTAAGAGGAGAGGACCCATGGAAACATCTGAAGAGCAGCTAAGGCACGACAGGTAGGAGCAACACAAGTGAAATGTAACAACAAAGGTGCACCTCTTTCCTTTCAGGTCATTTTACATTGGATGCAAAAAGCGGTCAGCTGAGAACAGCAATTAATTTGAATTATGAAGAAGTTTCTCAGTACGTGATATTAATTGAAGCAAATGAAAACCTTCCCCCTGCCACAAAAGTCCAGCGTTCAGGTAATGTTTTGCTTTGAAGGACATTCAAGCTTATCTCAAGGGCAACTCTCTGCATTTGCAACTCAATGTAGGATTCGTGATTCTCTTTAACTGAAGAGTCTGATGTGAAGGATGAAAAGCTGAAGGTCGAGGTTGTGTGGAGAAAATCTGCAGCCTTCCTCCAAGGGTGCAAACCCCCCCACAGGGCCCTACCCTGGGCTCGGAAAAGAATGTAATAGCAGGAGCCAGGAGGAACCTGGCTGTGCCTTGCCTGGTAGAGCACGGCCAGCTGGGGAGGGCTGACAAAGGAGCAGTGCTGTCAGCTTTTGCCTTGAACTGCCTGCTCTCAGCCCCAGGAGGAGTGAGGTAGTGCTCCTCCAGGCACATCCCTGCAGCGTTCCCTTTCTTCTTCCTCTTCCTCGCATGCAGCAGGGAGACTGCCACAAAGCCACAGCCTGACCCAGCCTTCCACAGCTGCCCTTTGCTGGTGTGTGTTGTTGCAGCTGTCCTGTGCTTGTGTATTTCACAGGCCTGTTTGCTCAAAACGTGGCAATGCTGACCATCTCTGTGCAGGATGTAAACGAAGAGCCAGTGTTTCTGAGTACCACCTACTCTGCTCGGATACCGAGCTCTGTGCCCTACAAGTACCCGGTCATTACAGTTCAGGTGCGGTACCTTCTTGTGCTCTTCCCAAGGATGGAAATCTTTTGAAAGGTTTGAATGTCTTCCACAGTTAAACTGGGTTAAATGGGATTCCTGCCCATCATCCAGGCTTTAACAGTGGTGAAGGATGGGTTGTTTAGGGAACTGTCCTACCAGTGGGTCTGTCAGAAAAGCAATGTAGTCCATTCTGACTCATGACGTAGTTACTCCACAGACTGCTGTTCTCTCTTTGGCACCAGTAACTGTTTTGGTATCTGTCAGACCACAATGGGAAAGGAATTACAAAATGGAGCAGCCCTCTTCTTTTTCACAGTCTGGTGCTATCCCTCAGTTCCAGCCTGCTCCTTTTTATGACTGTAGAATCCTACAGACTTGATGGTAAATGTGTTTTCCCCTTTTATAGCCTTGGTCTGATTTTGATAGTTTGTGCCCTGCTTTTACTGCACAGAGAATAACATGACAGCGCTGTCCTAGAATACTCCAGCCTTATAAAGAGAAGCTGCAGAGTTTTATGACTGAAGAACAATCTGCAGCCCAAAAGCTGCGATCTCAATTTCACAAACCTCCTTTTTTAAACCCAGGCCAGAGATCCAGATTCAGGAGACAATGGACTTCTGCTGTACAGCTTAGTGAGCGATCAACCAAATGAATTTGACATCGATGAAAATACAGGGCAGATTTTTACAGTGTCTGTAGCAGGAAAGGCTGGAACATTTTATCTGGAAGTCCAAGCTGCAGACCAAGGCACAAGACAACTCACAGCCCGGACCACAGTCAATGTAAGGAATAATGGCCGTTTATAGCCCTGATTTGCTTCCACGTTAAAACTGTTTTGAAGAAGGGCTGGGTTTGGTACTAACAATAGAAATAACACCATACAGTGAGAATACCAGATAAACTGGTATTTACTTACATGCTTTTGGGCAAGAATTAACGAGGTTACCCTTTCCAGTGACATGGTAAAATATGTTGCCATGAACACTGACTCTTAGAGGCTATTAATTTTATACCAGAGGGGTTTTTCTGTGGGGTGTTTGGGGTTTGTTTTTTTTTAAATAAAACTCAGTCTGAGAGAGGCACAAATGCATTAGAAAACCTTACATGTGATTTAATTATTTATTAGGTAACCGTGGATTCCAGTTCCAGTAACAACATCGTGGTGATGGAACTTAATCAGAAGATCAATGTTGTTGAAAGAAACATTGCTGGAGTAAAAAGGTATTTTTGAAGCTGTGATGCTTACTCTTGTATAATATCTAATGATAAAATGTGAGTCCCTTTCAGATAGGGATCTGACAGCCTGCAGAGATGGTGAGAGCAGCTGTTTTTTACCTGGTAAGGCTTTGGCCTGAACTGATGCATGTCACAAAGTTAATTTTGAGAGGTTTCTTCTCAATGTTTCTGTGATTTTTCTAACAGCCTAGGATACAGTTTTTCACAGATACTTAGGCCCAAGAGACAAATATGGGGTCAGAGAGGACAGAAGCCCCAAATCAAGCCCACCTTTGCTACAGGTGAAAAGTCTCCCCTCTGGCACAACAGCAGGGCTTCTCAAGGAGGTCTCAGCCCTGCCTTGCTAGGGGATTATAATGTGTGGATGCCCACACTGTAATTAAAAACATACTTTGGCCTTTTTGGCATGTAAATGAAGACACGAGATTTTTTTTTTCTTTTGAGAATATATGAACATAAATTTACATTGGAACTGCAGAATTAGGTGCTTTTGAACTTTGAAGTTTGGAAAAATGAGTTTGTGACATTAATGCTGTTATGGCACCAGTTTCTTGTTGGTAAAAATTGAATGGAAACCCAAGAGCTGCTCTGTCATTTTCTTTGAAGCAGCTGCTACTGACTGCTACCAGAATGATGGATTAACTGGGCTGAAGGGATTAGGTGACTGAATTTCCCTCCTCCCCTCCTTGACTGTTTATAATACCCTATAGGTATCACCACCTGAGTTGATTAAAAATGTCAGGTATGAAATGAGCCATGTCACTTTGAAAAGCATGACTAGTACGTGATAGACTGTGCAGCAGCGGTTATGACGTCAAGGTGTAAGGGCTGGCTAACCCTTCCTTTCTCTAATTAATTCACTTATGTTAATGGCACCCATCTAAGAATTTTCAGGCTATGTGCAAAAGTTACATGGCAGCTACTAATGAAAAATCTCTTTGCTTACCAGAGACAGAGATGGGATTGTTTTTCCTCTGCTACTCAGTCACTCATTGGTGTTGGGCAGATTCCTTTGCCCAATGATAATGCTGCACTTTCACACACTTAGATTAAAATACTAAATACCTGCAAAGTGTTGTATTAAATACTACTTGTCTGTTCTTTAATTTCCAGAGCAAAAGACTTTGTTGCCCAGTTAACCTAAAGTGTTTTCTTAACCTGATGGCAGGGTCCTGGAAGATAAACTCGCGTGGAATGTGTACATCGTCGAGGTTTATTCTGCTGGATCTGAAAGGCAAGCAAGAAGCAGCACTGATGTAACCTACATGAAAATTATTGCTTTTGATGAGGCAAACCAAGAAGTACCTGCAGAAGATGTAAAAAGGTCTGTATGGCACAGTCTGTCTTTCTGGAGTCACGAGCTATGCAGCTAGCTTTTGTTTCCTGTAAAGTTACCGGTTTGGACTGGGCAGGTTTAGATCAAATAGGTCTCAGGTAAACTGCTATCTGCAGGCTTAAATGGAATTTTTAGAATTTGGAAAGCTTGAACTATTTATGGAAAGGTGCTTTTATGGAAAGGTGATTTTCAGACTTTGTCAGAAACCTGAATTAGGCTGCTGAGTTGTGCAAAATATATTTAAAAGCTGGTTTTACAGAAAACAAGCAGAAAGTATATTGCTAAAACAGATGCTGACTTCAGAACTGCAGAAAGTTGATGAAAAACTTTCAGCATTTTCAGCGTATTTTACATTTGTTTCACAAGATGACAGTGGTATATTCTTATAAATGTTCTTGTAAGGGCAGCTGCTATTTAAACACACGCTTTCGAGACTCAACACCTCTCTTACCCTCCTAATTCTTTGTGGCTGACTGCTAATGGGCTCTGTGGTCGTAGGCAGCCATCTGCACAGATGAACCTTTTCCTCCAAGGAAAGTGCTGTTGGTATCTCTAAGACTGTATTTTATAATTTTCCAAGCTTTGCAGCATTTTTGTTCATAAATGCCAGAGCTGTTTGTTAGAAAACAGATTCTTCTGTTGTTTGGGTTTTTTTTTTTTCCCTGAATAAAAGACACAATAAGTGTGAATCTTCAGAAAAGGCTTTGGTGGGTGAGGGAGTGGTATTCTGTTATCTTCTCCACTACTCTTCAAGCTAAAATGGAGATCTGATAAATCACTGGCATTTTACTCTCTTACCTCCAGAAAACTCTGGGAGCAGAAGAACAACATTGAGATGGAACTGGAGAAAATATTTTTAACATCTGTTACTGCTGTCATAGAAGAAGCTCCTGCTGACTCAGCAAGTCCTGAACTCATTGCAGCTATTGTCCTTGGTGTTCTGCTTGCCTGCATCCTTGTAGCCTTCCTGGTATACGTACTTTTTGCTGTAAAGAGGGAAAGGTACAAATAGTTTTACTTTATTATTGTAATTTAGGCTCACAACTAAGAAGTTTACTTTGGATGTCAGCTTGAAAAATACTTACCTGATAAATTGCTGATATTTGTATGGAATACCACCATATATAAGGCTGGCTGTAAATGGAAATGCCTGGTGTTGCACTGTAGATGTTAGACACATTATCTGTAACCAATAGTTGTTTCCTCCTTGTATTTGTCTCACAGCAGCAGAAACAAATAATTTTTAAAAACAGTCGTGAGGGTAACAGAAATCTTAAGGGGGGCAAAATGTAGCTGTGATATACCCACATAAGTCTTCTCTAATTCCCTCAATGTTGAAATCAAGGGAGGTTTTGCTGGCAACTTCAGCAGCAGCAGAAAAAGAAATATGTTTGCAAGAGGATGGTGGGTATTTACCTTGTTACCATCACAGAAAATTAGGAAATCCTCCAACTGAAGCCCCAGAGTAATACTGAAAATAAACGTTGTGTGTGAAATATCCAACGTAAATCCTTTGTGTTCTGTTTTAAAAATAACTCTAATACTGATCATCAGAAAGAATAAACAATTTTATTTTAATGTGCTTATTTTCAGAAAGCATAAGCAACAGTCTCTGGTTAATCTGCAAAGTGGAATTACTGAGGGCTTTGATAATCCGGGTGCAACTGACAAAAATGGAAGCCTGAAAAGCTTAGAGAAACTAGAGCACGCAGATAATGTGTAAGTAGAATGCAGGTACCACGAATTTATACAAAACAGCCTAGCAAAAGGCATAGTTCTGGCTTAGCCAGGTAGCAGGATTTCCCTTGTGTCTTTCCACTAGTGTATAGGTTGATTTTTAAGAAACTTTACAATTATAAACTCTACGCTTGAAGGAGGCTGATACTTTTTAATCTTGTATTGAAAACCACACAGGCGATTTCCTACCTAACCCTTTAGTACAATTGTTAAGCCTTGTGCAGAAAAAAACCCCCCACCAAACATTCAGGATTCAAGAAGCTACTTAATGTTCCCCTGGGTAAAAGCCAAGCCAGTCTGAGATCAATGTACACACTACTCTCTGCTCTAGAGCAGCAAAATTTTTAGTCACTAAACTGCTTGCAAGCTCAAGGTGTTATGAGTTCTCTGCACTCTTTCAGGAAAACAGTAACATTTAGCAACATGGAAGACATCATAGGAGGTGATGCTGACAGCAGCGCTGACAGCGATGTGCTCCAGGCCAAAGGAAAATGGAATTACCTCGAGACACTAGATTGCAACAGTGAACATGAAGAAAATGAAGCATCTGGAAAAGCTGCTGAACTTAAAAATCTTGATGCTGTGCCCGCTGTGGCATTTACAACAAAACAGGTTTGTTTTCCCTTTTCAACTGCACAGAGTGGAAAGAAAGGTATTTTATCACTGTTCATCAAGTATTTTAAAAAAATATTTAAACTCGTGATGGAACTAAATGTAAACTTGTGATGGAACTTAAAAAAACCCACAACCAACTCATGTGAAGTGCTGAGCTGTTGTCCCTGCTTAGGATGAGGACGCTGTGATCCAGAGAAGAGTGGTGACTCTCTTCCATCTTCTGCAGAATGCGTGCTGTAATGTGCTCTCCTGCGCAGCCCCCAGAGCTTTGCAGCTTTAAAACCAGTTTTCTTTGCAGGTTTTCTTTGCAGTTTTCTTTGAGGCAGAACGTGTATGGGACATTACGACTGCTTGGAGTTTGCCTGCTTCTACCACCTGTAGGCTTCTGCCTCAGCCGTGTTATGTTTTCTTGCAGGATCGAGAGTCCCCTCGCTCCCTGACACCCAATTCCACAACATCGGCCCCTGAAAAAGAACTGAAAGGAGTAAAATTTTCTGAAGTGGCGATTATTTTGGACGCAGACCCTGAAGATGATGAGTCTGATGACGACCATGTTTTTTGACATCAGGGAAGAGTGCCGGGTGAAGAAAACTTTTAAGGAAAATCATAGAGACACGCTCGTTGGAATGCTATGGAGTTAACTGAGCACTGCAGCTGTGGGAACGCTATCCCATGTTTAATTCCCGCTACTCCTGTTCTTGAGACTGGCAAGAAAGCAAGTAAGCGTTGGGCTGGAGGGGCTGCGGAGACGGCAGCAGGGCAAGGCAAGGTTGCTTCTCCCCTGGACGTGGTGCTGCCTCACACACCTCTACTTAATTTCTTGGGGCACGTGCAAAGACAATAAAACCCGATCGCGAACGTGGTGCCTGGGCATTGTTTTACGCGCAGCCTCTCGGCCGTCGGCGTTCTGTTCCTCTCGCACGCATCCCTCGGGGTCGCGGTTGGGTTTTGAGGCGAGGGCCGGATGCTCTCTGGCTGAGGCCAGCCGAAGAACTCCGGGAGCTCTGCGGGTTTTGAGGCGAGAGCCGCAGGACCCAGCGGAGCCCCGCACGGAGCCACCTGCCCTGCCGGGCGGGGCCGAAGCGGCGGATTTTCCGCCCGCAGCAGCGCCTCGCCGCCGGAGGAGGAGCTGCCCCGCGGCCCGCAACGAGCGCAGGGGCGTCCTTCCCCGCCGGGGGTGCGGGGTGGTGGGGGAGGAAGGGAGGTGCGCCCTCGCCTTCCTCCGCCACCGTTGCGGACCGAGGAAGCGGGCCAGGGGGAGGGGAAGTTTCTGGCACCTTCTGGCTGGGTCGCCGACGGGCGGAAGCGGTGGGGCTACCGGCGGAGGCGGGCGCTGCGGCGGCGGGTGGCCGTGCCGTGCCGGGCGCTGCGGTGCCGTGAGGCTGCGGGGCAGCGCTATGGCCAAGTGGGGGCAGGGGGACCCGCGCTGGATCGTGGAGGAGCGCGCGGACGCCACCAACGTCAACAACTGGCACTGGTGAGAGGCGGCGCGCGGCGCGGCCGTTACAGGGGTGCGCGCGGGGGGGCTCTCTGAGGCGGCGGTGGGACAAGGCGGGGTGCGAGGCAGTAAGGGGGGCACGGACGGCGCTTAAATCGACCCCCTTCCCGGCTCAGGACGGAGCGGGACGCGACCAGTTGGTCCAAGAGCAAGCTGAAGGAGGTGCTGGTGGGGCTGGTGGTGGAGGGCGAGGCCGGGCGCTGCGAGATCAGCGACCTGAAGCACTTGGAAGGCGAAGCGTCCTGCAACAGCCGCAAAGGGAAACTCATCATCTTCTACGAGTGGAACCTGCGCCTCGGCTGGAAAGGTATGGGGCTGGGGGGGGGGTGTGTGAGGTGGTGCGTGTGAGCCGCCCGCGGGCGGTGAGGCGGTACCCGCGCTCCTGGCAGGCGTTGGGCACGGGCTGGCGACCTTTCCCGCAGGCAGCGAGGAGACCCCCTCGCCCAGGTCGCCTGAGGCGAGAGAGATGCCCTGCCCGGGCCGCTCAGCCTTTCCTGGGTGAGAGGAGCGCAGTGGCCGGTGGCCCCGGCTTTCCTGGGGAGGTGTCCGTCGGTGGGGCTTCCTTGGAGTCGATCGTGGCCTTTGCAAAGGCGATTTGCTCTGCTGGGTCAGGAGCGACCGCTTCTGAAAGTGAACTGACTCGTTTGGGTTGGAAAAAGCAAGTTGAATTGCAGCGAATCAGTCATAGGGACATTGCAGGAGGCACGTGTGCCCGAACCGCCATAGATGCACGTTTAAATAATCTTGACAAGCCCTAGCTTGTCTCTTCTTTTTTTTCCCCATTGCCTGGTTTTATGTACCATCCACATTTTGTAGGTTTTTGTGTCAGCACTGTACTGTACTCATCTGGCTTTGCACGAAGTAGGTAATTTCCCTTGCGGTGAGATGCATGTTGCTCAGAGCAGCGTGCTTGCCTTGTTTCAGTTTCTGAGTGTACACGAATTACAGTTGTGTGCTTGATGCACGTGGATAGCAGGAAACGGGAGAAGCTAAGCAGTGTCAAAGTGTGGCTGTTCCCTCCCCCCCCACCCCCAAACTTGCTGTAGTTTACATTGAGGATAATCGATTTTATTCAGAGAAAACTCTAGTGGGAATAAGGAAGCTAGAAGTAATTATTGATTATTTGGGATAACGGGGCTGTCACTACCCAGGGAAGAAGAAGATTGGTAGCACGGTCTGTGAGGTTTTTGTTGTGCTGCATCTCCTCACAACTCTTGCTCTTGGAGGTTCTCCTCTGCTGTGCTTGTCCCATGGCAGCTCTTTATTTGCAGATTGACCTCGTAACATATCTATTGCTAAGGTCAAGGAAGTCTTCCCATTGCTTAGTTGCCTAAAGCTCAGTGGCAACTTGAGGACCATCTCTTGTGTTGTAGTAAGAAGCGGGAAGAGCTGTTTAAAAGCACTTGCATGAGAAATTGACCGTGGATAGCATAAACCCAAGTAACATGTTCCTTCCCAAAACAGTGTACTTGCATCTTAGGCCTCAGTTGTTCCTGTAAGAGGTAGGAATACCCAGGGCCGTAATTAATTTTCTCCTCTTAATTCCTGTGTCCTAAACCAGGACTGTAGTCACTGGATCAAAGTTTCGGGTAATGCTACTCCAGTGGGCTGCCGGTGTTCTGCATCTGTCTTTTTCAGGGTGTGCTTTCCAGCACAGCTCTTGATGACTGCGTTTGTCCTGGTTTGGCTCACTGGGACTTTAAGGTCACTGTATTTCAGTGCTGAGACCAGTGCTCCTGTTTGAACAGATTTGGAATTGAGGTCTGTTCCCACAGGAGTAGGGGATTTTATTTATTTACGTTCATCTTGATAGCTAACTCTTTCAAGTGTTGCAAGTATGTTATAAACTAAGAACTTACAGTTGTAGTCTAAATGTTAGGGGGGGGGAAGGCAAACATTAACACGGTGTCATGCAGTTTATATCAGTGTGGTTCAAATAATTGTAATCAGCCTTTTGGTAGTTTGGGGCTTGGGGGTTTTTTCCCAAGGTAATCTAAAATCATCTAAGTTTTAAATATTGATTAGTTTGGTTTTGTTGGGGCTTGTTTCAGTGTATAAGGCGTAGAAGTTGGCAGATGCAGTATTTTGTTTGTATTTCTGTACAAATTCTTTCTAGATCTTTTTTCCTCTTCTAGGTCTTTACGCTTTGCAGTGTTTTAACTATAGCAGGTTAGGTACCTTGCTCAGTGCAGTGTACACTGAGTGGACGATGTCTTTGATCTTTTGATGTCTCTCTCTTACACCCCTTTAAGAGGGATTGCTGCGACATGGTGAAATGGTGAAAGAGCTAGCTAGGGCTGCTGATGTTTTTGTTCTTAATTTGATAGCTGTCACGTTGTGTCTTTTCTCAGAGCTCTATATTAGAAATGAGAGTTTAGACTGAACTGCTAAAAACACTCCTTGCTGTGATTCATTCCTTCTTACAGATCTGATAGGATTAAAATCTGGATAGGTAAGAACAAGATGATACAAATCCTGAGATTTGCAGCCAGTTGGGAGTCAGATATTGCAGAAACTTTGCCCTTAGCAAGTTTGGTTACAGAAGTGGAAACTAAGGGAACCTAATGGCATTGAAATGAAGCAAAACAGTTATTCTGTCGTTTGTTTAAAGATATAAGGAGGGTTTTTCATAGATTATGTTCCATCCTGGTGGAAGCATTAGGAAAACAAGTATATCTGCTTTTAAAACTTGGGTGTTTCAGCAGTAGGCTTGTAGGTAGGTCTTTGAGATGTGCTTTCACGATTCATTTCCTAAAGTAGTGAATTGCCAGGAAATTAAAAAAATAATTTATTCTTAGTTCTGTTATTGGGGTCCCTTGGGATTCAAACAAATAATTTGTTTGATTAAAAGGTAGTAGTTCTGCTTACGTTACAGGGATACTGAAGACGCAGAGCTGTACCAGCACTCTGCCTGTGTAATCTTGACCAATGTTAACTGATGGGACTTTGCTGCCCAGCAGGATGCCATCTGTGTAAGCCCCTTGGACAAGGAATTTTGTGGAGGTGAATCTATGCACTCTTCTTAGGAATTTACATTTCTTGTCTGGCCTGTGTTATTTCAGAGTCTTTATTTTAAACAAAATATCTTATGAGCTGTGAAAAGCGTTAATAATTAGCCAGGTCAGGTTTACACTAAAACTTTTTCCTGCATGCTTGTGCTTTCAGTTTTGTGAAAGCAGCCAAACTCAAGGTTGGCTTTACTATCTGCCAAGGGAGTGTTGTGTGGTTTTGCACGTGGTTTGTGCTGGGCTCAGAAATGCTTTAACAGTATAATTAACAAGTTCACTTGGCTAGCACATCCTCCTGGGAGACTTTGGGAAGCCCAAGAGAAGTCTTGGGTTCAGCCTTCCCCTGTGTGGATGTGGTTGTCTCTTACACTTCACTGATGTAGATCCTGACTGGGAAAGGATCGTGGTGCTGTACTCTGCGTTGCGTTACTAACGACCAGTCATGCTTTTTCTTGCTAAGAAATGTCTGGGCATTTCTTTGTGAACTTTACTGTGGTCTTGACGGGTAGCACCTTAGGTTGTGTCTGTGCGTAGTGTCCCCCTGTGTCAGGGGAGTAATTAATTAGAGAGTGCTGTTCAGTAGTAGCTGCATCCTGCTAGCCCATTGGAAATGTTACACGTGCCTTTGTGGTACCTGCCCTTCCGCAGTCATGCTTAAGGCTGGGTCGTTTGTATTTTAGAGCTTTGCTGATGGAGTGATAAAGCCTGTTGCTGTGTTCTGTATGTTTTGTCAGCTAAGCTGATGAAGTAGTATGAAGAAACTGGATTTGGGGTAGAACTGCATGTTTCTGCTGTTGCTTTCTAGAGAGATTTAAACATGGTCTGAATACCGATAAGTTTAGAGAACTAAATGCTCGTGCAAGGCCAGGGGGAACAGTCTGCAGTGTAATGAAAAGAAAAATCCTCAGACCTTAAATTTGAACTTCCCACTGTAAGGTCTGAGGCAAAGGAGTACAGTACAGGCCTTGTATCTCTGATCCCAGAGCGTGTTCGTAGAGCTGCGGACGTAAGTGATGGTGGGCCTTTGCCCAGGCTGATGCAGAAGTGGGGCTTAATTTCTGTTCTCGCAAAGCCCTTCTGATGTGTGTAGAGATTACTGGCAGTTCACAGAAAAGCTATTAAGAGTAAGAACGAGTGTTGTAAAAATTTGCATGTGAAGTTTCCTGCTTTTAAAAAATTCCAATTGTATACTTGTCCATGGTACATCCGTATGGTTAATGGTAACAGGCCTGTATGTTGGGAGCTTTCTGGATACTCAAGAAAGAACAGTTAGCTTTCTAGGGAGCGTCTAAACACAGGGCAGACTGATTTAGGAGAAGAGGAAGTTCTTTTTTCCCTTACCCCTGTTCTAGGTTCACGTTCCGTGTTGGCAGACATAAGTTATAAGTGGAGAGCGTTGGGGCAGCTGATAGTGGGGGGTGAGAGCGGCGGCAGAACAGTAGTGCAGCTGTGCTGAGTGAGGTGGTGTACCTCTGTGTGTGTACCTGTCTTCCTGCCTCTGGACAGGAGAATATAGTTCTGGGAATAGTTTCCTGGGAAAGTACTGCAACACGTTTCAGAGTTTTTGTTGTTATTTGGTTCCTTTAAATTAGATTCCAGACAACTGCTTCGAGTTAATGCTTTGTACAGCTAATTTCCAAGCATAAAACTCTTGCTATGGGGGAAATAGTTTTTAATAATGCATTTAAGAATTCATTATGTTAATACAGGTACAGTGAAAGAGTCTGGTGAGAAACATAAGGGATCTGTTGAAATTCCTAACCTGTCAGAAGAAAATGAGGTAGATGATACAGAGGTAGGTGTGAAATATTGATATGGCTATATAGGTTCAGAATTCTTAAATAAAGCGTTAATCAACATACAGGCATCGTATTTTGATTTATGCTGTGATTAAGGGGGCTAATTAGACTTGGATGGTTCATTTCATGTCTTCACTTTTTATACTTGGGATAATGACTTGCCTGTTCTCAAATTTGCCTGCTAGGAAAGTGAGCCATATTCTTTGCTAACTACGAATATACTAACTACGAAAGCCATATACTTTGCTAACACTGTAGATAGTGTATCGTTTGTGATGATACACTAACTACAGATTTGAGAAGAAAACTGCTAGCTGTAGTTTTAAGAAAACTTAATGCCCTTTCCCCTCTGCACTCTTCTCTCCAACTATTTCCAAACCCAACAACCAACCCCAAGTCTTAAGAATTTAAGGAATCTCCTTGTTGGTTGTGATGCTGTGGCTTCCACAGCTTCCTCAACCTCTGATGTATAGTAGGCAACTGTTTATACATGATGGAACTTGACTAAGCTATTGTGGAGATGAGATACTAAAATAAGGCAAAATCCATGAGGATTTTTAGCAAAGGTAGGATAAACTGAGAAAATAATGATATTGCAGCTGTCCTCTGAATATAGTAAATAAAGCCAAAATACTTCCTTTTGTTGCCAGAACCCAAAAGACTCATGTTTAGCTACCTCTTAAACTTGTAATTTTTTCTGTTTCTAGATAAATGTTAGCAAAAAGAAGGGGGAAGGCGATGTTCTGAGGGACCTTATGAGAACTGAAGGAACCACCAAAGTCAGAGAGGCCCTGAGAGATTACCTGAAAGCACTTAAAACAGGTAACTGAAGCCAGTATGCTAAGTGTGGTTGATGCATTCTTCTTTCTTGAATGTATTGGTAATAGTGACAAGTCCTTGGGTTTAGGGTTCTTTTTTTTAAATTGTGACCAGCTGAGATGACATAAGTTGATTCATTCAGTAAGTTATTTGACAGCAAATCTTTATTGCTGTCAAACATGGCAATCAGTCAGAAGTTTCTGCAGCGACCCAGGCCATATCGTTATACAAATTGAGCACAGAGATCTCTGTATGGCCCACAGGCTGACTGATCAGCTACCACTGCAGTGCCCTGCCCTCAACTGCACTGGTCAGAAGTTGTGGGGACATGGTACGTTCCCTAATGGGCGGGTGTTGTAAAGTTTGGGCCAGGTGATTTAGAAAAAGAGAAGCTGCTGTTAGGCTGCATTGCTCATAGAAACATACAGATAGGGTGGGGAACCTCTAGATTGGAGGGAGTTGTATGCCCCTCTCACTGTATTCCTGCCCATTGTCCAGAGTTCTGGCCAGCAAGCGTCATCTCATGTGTTGTTGATGTCAGGGTAGTTGTACAGCTCAATCTCTTACTGAAAAGCGCTGTTTTTATTACAGAGTTTACCTTGGGAATGATTCTGCCAACAAAAGCTACCACTGGTCAGGGGCTGGCTGCTGAGCAAAAACTAAGTGGGAACACCACGCAAGTATGTTGGCTTTAAGTATTGTACAATGTTAGTATTACCATAAATGTAATTCCTATAGATTTTGGTATGGTAATATGTTCCTGTGATGACCCACAAGTGAAAGCCTTTGGAGTGGAACTGCCAGCTCACTGTGGTCATCAGGGCCAGTAACACAGAAATGACTTGTCACAGAGGGCGGGGAAGGGGACAGCTGCATGTATGTATGTATGTATGTACATACCCTTGACCCCTTTGTTCGCCAAGGGTTGTAGCTTCAGCAGGGTGCAGCTGGAATGCACCTGCATGGAGCACTTCCCCCACTCCGTTGGCGTCAGGTGCCTTTGGAGCGAATCACACAGTCATGGCTTTGTTTTCACTTGGTGTAGTGATTCCTGATGAATGCTGCCCTTAAATACACATCGCTGTACATTGTATGATTAACCTGCATTCGCAGCACAGTATGCTTAAGAATGCACAGGTAATGGTAATCCTGCCATTCCAGAACCTATAGCTGTTTGATCACACACTCACGTGAATTTTTTTTTCTTTGCAGGATTCTGTTTCACCACAGCACTTGGGTACAGTTGGTGTAAAAATTCCAACAGTGAAGATACTGATGAGAGAAATCTTTGACTCTCCAGCAGATGAACTCTATAGCATCTTCACAACACCGGAAGTAAGTGATACTTGCAGCAGGCAGTAGAACTTTAATGAGAGCTTATTAGTGTGGCTTAGCCTTTTTTTGGCCAGTTGTTACCTTCCTAGGAGGAAAAGCCAGCTAAACTAAGTGCTCTGCAGCTTTATGTCATTTGTCTGCAGCTCAGTCGCTAGTAAGAAAAAGCTTTGCTTTTTTTTATGTCCATACTTGTCATTCAGGAACCTCAGCTGCTCTGTAATGCCACTGTTGTCCACTGCTTTGTTAGGCTAACTATTGGATGTGCTGACACTGTTGTTTATAGGGTATAAAACGGCAATGCTAATTTTGGGTCTGTGCACTTCGAGCTGGGACTGGGGTCAGAGACCTTTAAATTAGGATTCCGACACTACCCCTGGGAGAAATAACGGCTTTTGGTGGTTCTCTTGCACCCTCCTGCTCTGTCTCCCCCATTTCCAAATCTTGTATCTCTGGATGTGCTTTGTACCTCTGAATTTACCACTATAGGATTCTCAGCTCTGATTTTCTGATTCTGTCACCTCACTGGCCCCTGCTACCAGATCACAGTGGAGTGCTGCATAAAATGAAGAGCCCCATTAGTGCCTAAAGGCTCTTGCGTATTGTACAGTCCAGTTAGTTAATTTTCCTGAGCAAGCCTCCCTTGTTTTGTAGTGTTATGAACTGGCATAGATTGTAGGTACTGACTTGTGCCTCATTCTTCTTTTGCTAGTTGGTACAGAAGTTCTCTAAATGTCCTGCTGTGATTGAAGCTGAGAAGGGAGGCAAACTTCAGATGTTTGATGGTTGCATCAGCGGTGAATACGCAGAACTGGTAAACAGCTCCTACTTTGCATTTTTAAAAGGGGGGTGGGGGTGTGTCATCTGCCTCTCTGAGCTAACAGCAGCATAAGCTCCTGACAGCTTCTCTAGTGTATATTCAGTCCCTCTCCTACACAGCTGCAAATGTATTATGTGATTTTTTTTTTCTTCCCCATCAGAAAAGCAGGCACTGACTGTGCCCAGTGACCTGCACTGGGGGAGATATCTCAGTGCCTTCTCTTTTTATACTGGGAGGAGTAAGAACACGGCTTCAAGGTTTATTTCCCAAATCCTTATCGCTTCTTGGCACTGGAGAAAATCCCAGTTCTATTCAGGGCAAATTGCTTTTGCAAATAGAAGGGAAAAATTGGTAATTAGAGCTCAGCTCCACTTCTGTAACCTCTGAAAAATCATTTCCACAGTTGCTAAGGTTAGACTGGCTATCTCACTGTCCATCCAGAGGCAGTAAGTATCACTGACACTTGGACAACTTTTTAAAAAGCAAAGCCTTGGAAAAATTGGATTTTCAAGGCCAACTTGTGCCCAATTCAAGGCTGCAGCAAACCTTCGGTTTTATGTTTGATAACTCACCAGCCTGACCTTTTCCCACAGAGAAACAAAACAGTGGAATGTAACAAGCCAAGAGCTTGATGAAAACAGTTTATTTAAAGAAACCCACACCATAGTACTATTTACATGCATAAGATTTAACATTTACTGTTACATAAGATATAGTGCTCCTCTATTTTTCAGGGTAGAATTAACATCGAGTAATCACAGTGTGAATGACCTTCAACTTTTTCTTCTTACAGGTCCCCAGCCAAAGAATTGTCCTCAAGTGGAGGTGTAGAAGCTGGCCTGAGGGTGAGTCTTTTTGAGGACCTCTGACAGAGGCTATACTTTGTGGAGGGGGAGGAACAAACAGCAACTGACACCTTGCTTGCTGGATGCTCACATAGTCTGCGTTCTTTGGAGAATGGCCTGATGTCACAGCAGCTGTCATCTGTAAAAACAGGCTTTGCTCAGACATGGGCAAAAACAGATATGAAATTAGCACCAACAGATGTTAATCCCTGATAACACACTTGATTGAAACATTGTTATTTTCTTCCTTCAGAACATTATGCAACGGTTGCCTTGAATTTCAAGGACATGGCTGCTCAGACGGAGCTGCAGTTAGAGTGCAAAGGAGTTCCAGTCTGCAATGAAGACAGCACAAGGCAGTGTTGGAAGCAGCAGTACTTCGAAGAAATACGTATTTTATTGCAGCAGTCCCACGACAACATGGAATGTTAACATCACTGTAGTCCTGTTAGGGCATTACTTTTTATACTTGGTTAACATTTGGTTTTTTAAAAGAAGTAATTTATTTGTGGGAAAAATAAAGACCCACTTCTGTGCGATTGTATATAACTTAAGCATTATTTATGGACTTTTAGTGAATGCGGGGGCAAGTAAGCCAGAGTATGTATATAAGGAGCTGATCTCTCTTCTGCTTGCCTGCAACTTCAGAGAGTGACAATGATTCAGCTGCAGTAAAGTACCACCTTCAGAGGTAGGTGAGCTACACGGATCAATAGCAAGTATCTGCAGTTCTTTAAATATTCAGTGTATTGAGTGGCAAACATAAATCCTTTAAGGAGATGGGGTTCCCATCAGAGGTAAACTGAAAGGGATTATAAAACTGCTGATACATGAGAATTTTCACAAAACGTGTGGGGGGGTGTAGTTTACAGCCTCTTTAAATACTTCTTATGAGTTCTTTAACTGCAGACTGAATTTGTTTCTAACTCCATAGACAGTTTAGATCTGAAAGATAATTAACAACGTCACATAATTCTGGTTGGTGTGATGGGTACCACAGTTAAGTCTGCATGCACTGTACTCTCTTACTTGACCTAGGTGTGAAATTTATTTTGGAAGAAGCAAACCATAATAATGCTTTCCTCCTGCAGTTCTGTAAACCTCCCATGTAAATGATTTATGGCCCTCTGCAATGATGGAGCTCAACATACAGTGAGCAACTGTTCGCTAGAGAAATCTGACAGGAGCATAGCTGGGATACTGAAAGAATTGTTACTCTTAAACCACACAGAGGTTAGTAAGGATAACTTAACTCTCAAATGCTTTATAAAAAGTGTATTAAGTATGAAATTTGAAAAATTGACCAAAGAAAAAGGCAAGCTGCCTTTGGAAAACCTGGTTGGCTCAATAAAACTTAACGATTTTACATGCAGTTTCTTTTCTCCATTAACAGATACTGCCAAACTAAACGACTCTATGTAGAAATTAAGTCCTGTGTACTTTATTTCTGCAGGGCTCCAACACATGGCAACCTTGCCACACATAACCTTACATCGTGTAGAAGAGACAGATGCGCTGCTCTCTTCTATGGGCAAGGCTTTCCCTGAAAAGTTTGCAGCCAGTGAGGTTTGTTGTAGTAACAAGAGCAAACACCTCACAGGGATGGGAGAGACGTACAACAAACTGGTTGCCGAGTGCTTGTGGTTTAGGTGTCCAGATTGAGCATGAGGAGCCCTCTTGAGAAAGGGTGTGTTTTAGCATTTTTTTCTCCATGTTGAAGATTTAGGTACCTGGTTTGGTAAATATTCCAGGACAAAGAGCCTAACATTTTGAATACAAAATTGATTTTCAATTAGGATAACGGCAACCAATAAAGAGCAACAGAAATCTCGGTTTAAGATGGAGATCAGGCTGAGCAGTTTTGTGTGTAGGTGATCCAAGAGATTTTGTGACAATTCAATATGTGAGAGCAGGCTGCAACATCTACTTACAGGTTTCTTCAAACGATGTGTCCTACAGCCCCAGTACTTCTCTGCGCAGTATGCCTCACCAGTTTCCTCTCCTGACTAAAACCCTTTCAGCTTAAGGTCACAAGTGCCCGCTACTTGCATGTTTTGCTACTCTTAACTTTCTTGTCTTCTTCCACTAGCAGGGGTATTCAAGCTGGACCAGTTCCCAACCATCAGTGTTAAAAAGCAGCTACTTGGGTTTCCAGTGTTGCGCCACTCACTTCCAGACATGGGACAGCCAGAATCCCCAGAAAGTGCTCAGCGAGGAGGAAACCTTTAAGGGAGAGGGTAGCAAACCAGAGGTGACTTGTCTCCTTTAGCGTGCTGCTTGTTGCCTTGTGCCTGCAGAGCTGTAAGTCTGATGTAAGTTAAAACCATGAGGTACCGACCTTTTCGTCCTGCGTGCAGGCCAGCCTCGTGTCAGGAATGGGCAGTCAGCTTTCAGAGCCCCAGACAGCCCCAACGACTGTCCCTACAGGCAAAGGAAGGACGGTTTCTTCTTTTTGCTTCATTGCCACTCCAGCACTGCTCCCGTATTTCCTGTCTGTGCTGGATCTGAGCTGCCATCAGTACTGTATTGCTGACCTGAAAGTTAGAGTTTGGAATTTAGCAAAACCAAAGGGTTCCTTTTTGTAGCAGGTAGCCTTCAGGAGAGTTTCTGGCATAATCAGCCAGCCATAGCATAGAGGGGACAGGTGTCACCTTCGAGGCACACAACAATTTGTTCCTGGGTGCTAAAATGTCTCAGACTACCCTAGAGTTCAGTAAAACCAGAGAATGTGGAACTACTGGTTGCCTTCAGCCTTTGAGCTGGATGGAGCAAGTTAGGAATCATGCATCATTTAGAAACAGCATGATGATGATGTAATATCACACATAAATCATACATAACAAAAGGACACTATCATAAATGTAGCTGTTCTCTAAACAGGTCTCTAAAGAGCTCCTTATCCTAAAATTTTCTCAATCTAACGCAGGAGTAAACAGCAGGAGTGGATACACTTAGAGTCTGTGGGAAATACGCTCCAATTTATTGGAATCCATGTGATTTAAGGAGATTAATGAAGAAGATGACATTCCAGGAAGGGTGAGCAGCATGAAAGAAGTGACAAAGCAACAGGACAAGGTAGTTTTGTTTGTGATACAGTGCTTTCATAATGCAGTAAGATTCTAGACAAGAATCTGGTCTATGAGAAAGCCACAATACTTAAAAACCTGGATGACAGACTTTGTAAGACTGTGGCCAAAAATCAGTGTAGAGGATGGTCTTAACAGTTTGGGCCTAGGAGGTGGAGGCTGCTGGCTGCTAGGCACTGTGCACAGAGAGGAGGAAGTATTTTAAAAGCTTAATTTTGAAGGAGTTAAATGTGAGGTGGGACCTCCAAGAAGGAGGTGGGGTGAGCCATGAAAAGCATAAATGCTTTAAAGGTGGGGGTTTCAAAGAAGGTATTTAAAAAAACCAAACAACCCTGCCAAAACATTGCCGAAAGCAAAGATACAAACCAGAAACTGATCTAAATGAAAAGAGGAATGCTCAGGAAGGAACGGTGACTTAGGGAATGCGTGGAAGGAGGTCACAGCAAGATCAGGAAAGAAACGGGATCAAACAAGGATGTGGAAGAGGAGACGAGTCTGTGCAGGTACCGCTTGCTTTGAAAAGGTGATTACTGCAGAGATGCTCAGTTGTGGGGGAAGTTGGAAGAAGGGAACGTAAGGGAAGAGCAGTAAGAGTAACGTTACTTCTGGTAATCTTAACACAATTTCTGAGTAATGTAATAGAAAATCTAGTACTAAATGCAGTCAGTTTAGATCTACAGCACAATTACAGCTAACCAACACGCTTTTTAGTGTCAGATTTTAACTAGCTTTTTGCAGAGGTTGCAAGGGAAACTGTTGGCCTAACAGTTTATGTGAGCTTGTATGTACCATGTGTATCTTATGTAAAAAGGTACTTGCTTAAAGTGCTGCCAAACCCCAACATACCCATCCCTGAGATGTAATCTGAAATTGTAACTTCGCTAATGGAAAATGCTTATCAAACCAGTGAGCTTCTAGTGGGATTCTAAATGTCCAGTTACGGATTTGTGAGATGGTAACTAGCAACAAAATACAAAATTGCCACTAATGGCATTTGCAAATCACATACACAGGGCTGCAGGGAAAACTGCCTACAAATAAGGACTGAGCCAGTGACAGCTGGTCACAGAAGGGGAAGAACGGGTTGTATTATTTGTATGCCATTTATGGAACAGTTACTGAAACACTTTACATTGGGTATATGCTCCCAGAGGGGGCTGATATAATAAGAACCATCCCAAAAGGGAGAATCCCGCTCTGCAGCAACAGCATTAGGGAGCAGTCTCACCGTGTATAAGCAGCTAATGCCAGTTGCTAGTGCAACAGCTAAAAAGCTAAGGCCAGACAAACTACCAGAAGTCAGCTGCACATTTTTAATAAACGTGATAAATTAACTGAGATGACTCACCAAAGGCGGCTTCATCTTGTGAAGGTTCGTGGATCAACAGGTGAGGATCTTCCTAAAGACATCTAAACTCTGCCACAAATTAACTCATAGGCTTGGTAGAAGACTTGATAGATGAATTCTGGTGTCCATTATGTGGAGGTTTTGAGCAGAAGCTGTTGAAGTCGCAATCTATGGAGATGTTGGTCAGAGACGGTAATAAACTTATTCCTAAAGAGAGCAAAACCATAATTAGTTCATGTCCAAATCATAAAGAGACCAACTTAAGCACTCACCGGCATCAATAAAGTGTCTGAAAATGCAGGAATAAAAGTGCTAATAATGAAGGGGAATATAAAGTCTGAACTTTAAAGACAGAAACGATTAATTAAATAAGGTTAAAAAAAATCAGAGTAAATTACAAGGAGAGTAACAGGAGTGATAAAAGCATCGCATAATAGAATCATGGAGAAGGAAATGATGCCAAACTACATTAAATGGTAGACAGAACAAAGGAATTTGGAAGTAAAAAGGCCAAGATAGATGCATTATGAAGACCACAGGAAAACAAATGAACTAAGCAACTGGAAAATGAAGCTGAAAATGGAGTTTAATCAGATATTAAAACCAGCATCATTGACAGTCGGAAAGGTCACATAGGAAATGGATACTGCTCAGAAATAACAGGGAAATGTGGCAGGGAAAGGTGATGAAGTCATTGCAGCACTTCAGGGGGTGCAGCCAGATGGAGTGAGGCCCAGGGGCAGCGTGGGCAGAGGGAGAGAGGAAGGCAGGCTCCAAGTGGTGCTGGAGAAAAGCCACGACCAACGCAGGTTAAAATTGAGGAAATGAGAAGTTCCACAGGCTTGTGACACCACTTATCTTCTAGCAGTGGGGAAACAGTCAACAACCAGCAATCCCTCTCAACTGCGCGACGGAACATTGGTGCAAACCAAACCGGAGAAGGACCAACATTTACATCAAGTATGTACATCGGCTCATCGCTTCTCTCTGCAGCCGTTGCGTTTTTGAAGCTGTCTTTGATGAGAAATCCAAAGACTGAAGCAACGTATTATAAACAAATGAAAAGTCATCACAATCAGTTTAATGAAGTGCACAGAATAGCAATTGATCATGTCAATAAAAATAAAACAATTAATTTTACATCAAGTGTGCTTTATTTCCTCCACAGGTATTCTGTTAAATAAAGCACCATATATATACTGCCAGGCCACAGCTAAAGAGGATTCTTTACAGAATCAAATTTCTTGTGGTTGTTTAGTATACAAGTAAACTTAATTTTGATAATAAGAACCACAGCGATCTGAGGCAATCTGCCTCTATTATAAGGTACAAAACTGGCACAGAGGACACCATATTATACACAGTAAAAATGCCATAAGTTTAAATTACATCATACAGGGCAAGGAGGCCCTATTCTCCCAGACAGCCATATTAAATGAAAGCCACTACAGTGAACTCTTAATTACATAAAACATAGCCATTATCTGATTGCCCTTTAAGAAAGTGTACGGTAGATGCAAAAACAAAAAAAACCCCAAACAAACAGAAAAATAAATCTGGAGTTCTGCCTGACCAAGAATTAAGCATATAAATCTATCTTGCCATTCAAGCAGAGAACACTGGACAAACTGAAGCACAAAACAGAAATAAGCAAAACTTATACAAACAGCGTTTTGGGGGGGGGGGGAAGGGAGAGAGGGGAAAAAAAAAAGACTTTAAAAGCAGACATGCTCCATCTAATGTCAAGAAGCAGCTTGGTTTCCTTTTCCGGATATCCTTGTGACCACATGAATCGTAGACTCAATGGTCCTACACAGGATGTCTAAAATGTCATGCTGCTGCATGTGGCTAAAAAGTCCTCTGGAATGGCCACAACTGATTGATAAACTAGTTTCGGGGTCCTGGGATGGTAAGGCTTGACCATCACAGCTCCTCAAATCTGCGAGGTCAGATAAAACCGCTGAAATTGATGTAGAAGGAAACTCCGAGTCCTCCTCGGCTCCAATGGAATCCTTGGAAGTCTGCAGGTCTTTAAATTCTTTGCATTCTTCAAATTTACCATTTCCTGACTGCTCTTCCGTGTGCTGTGACCGCGTCGCTAACATTATGTCTTCTGAAAATGAAGATGGAACTTCCATTCTGTACTCTTTGACAGAACTGTTCTCAGGGGAAGGAGGATCTTGCTCAGTGCCCGGATCAATGATCGAAGAGTCCCGTGTCTCGTTATCCGAAGTGCTGGTTGGGGTCAACGCCTCCCGGGGCTCAGTTTTTATATCACTGATACAGCTGTCGACAGTGTGCTCCTCATCGCTGCTGACCCGCCTTCTCTTCACAGGAGTAGCTCCTTCGTCATCTGTAAGAAAAAGCCAAACTCCCTTAGGGAAAATACATTGCTTGTGCGCCTCGAGTCCAAGTAGCCACCCTTCCCTTTTATCCTTTTCCATACTGAACACAATGCTTTAATAAATACTCACTGCCTTACAGAAAATACATGTAATGGACTAGAATTTTAGCTCCATAATAAAACAGTATTTCTTGGGGAGGGGAGCCAAGAACTGGCCCACCTTCAGGCATAAGAAAACAATGCGTTACATTACTTCTGTCAAACCTGTTAGAGCAACACTCTTAGAGAAGGCAAACCTTTAGTTTTTCTTTCTTTGGCTTCTTGCTCGTGTAATGAGTTCCTCTGTTGTTGACAAGCTCTACATTTGTTTAAAAGCTCTTGTAGAGTTGGAATCAGGGCTGAATTGAGCTGTTTGGGAGTGTGCACTGAAAGCAGCAAGGCAAGTGCTCGGAGGTCCTAAAAAAACAGAAGTAAGCACACTTAACTAGCCTTATTTCACTCCCTTACTGGATCAACCCTACACGCAGAGATCTGTGTGATAAGCAGGGGCTTCAACATGTTCTCAACATCCAGAAGAGCAAATTCTAAGCAGAGAATCATACTTACACTACTGCAATTTCCTGGAACTCACTACTAATACGCTGACCTTAACGTAGATCTGTCCTAAGCAGATGACAATACCGTGCTGCTCACTGCAAGATGAAATCTTTGGCTGGGTTAGAACATTTCTACTGTTAACCTGCCTGCAGTCTGCAATGCTTTTTCCCCCCAGAACAACACAACTCCCTTCCTGCCCCCATTGGTCTCGCAGTGCCCACTGTGAGCTTGGGAGACCCAAGTACATATGCTGTGCGCACTGGGTGCAGAACAGAGAATTACGGAGAATTCTGGCTGCTGCTCTGTAAGCTTTGAACCACCTCGTTGGTAGGTGTTACTGACTGCAGCCAGGCAAGTCTTAACTGCAGCCTCCCATGCTCTCACCAGCAGTGTGGCTTCCACACAAAGCAGAGCTAACAATGCCCACCCTTTTCACTGGAACCTGGCATGTGGCCCTGAGGAGCTTCCGTAGAAAATTAACTGCCTCCAAAATGATGCCAATATTGGAATGAATGGCTTAGAAAAGACTCACCCCATTTAAAGTAGAGCTTGCTTTGGAAATTTCAACTCTCTGGTTGCTGAAGTCAGACTCTAGGCTTTGATACTGATTTATTAGATTTGTAATTAGAGTATTGATTAAGTTGGCACAGTTTGCTTCAGAAAACACCTGCCCTTGGACCTGTGAAAAGAACAGGTTGCTTTTTAAACCCTGAAAAACCAGAACCACGAGAACAGTATCCCGAACTGGAATAGCATATATGGCTGCAGTTCTTGCAATGGAAATTACCGCTCAAAGACTGCCTACCTTCAGAAGAAAATGCGTCAGAAAGGTGTACACAATGTTGTTGTTAAGGAAGGTCCTTTCATCCATCAGGATGCATTTGATATATTCTGCAAAAACCGGATCTTCGCAGAGGAGCTTTACGCAGTTCTTTGACATTGCGGACTGGTGGAGACAGACACAACACTGCAAAGTCATCACCTGGAGCATGGCACTGCGGCAGTGCTGCCTGCAGCGGCTGTCTGCAGCAGCTGTCTGGGCTGGAGATGTCCAGCCAGGCCCTGCTGACACTCTTAATTCACACCCCACCATTTGTACCGATAAAATATTTCTACCAGGTATCAGTAAATTGTACTCATCAATTATTGTCAATTATTACATTACAGGAACACGACAATCAGCGTATCCCAAGTACGTCAATGTAAGCAGAGGTATTCTTTAATCAAAATACTATTATATTCGATGATTTAAACAATACCCACTAATTAAAATTTACAGGTTTCACATTCCTTATATTTCACCTGCATTTGCATTCCATTCATTCTCAAACCCATTGACTCTTACCTGAGTCTGACACAGCTCAGTCCAAAGTTTGGGGAACAGCGCAAGATGAAGTGGCAAACCTTCATACGCAACTAGGACACCTGAAATTTTATGAGAAATCAGTTACCATCCGTACCATGGGCAAGCCCACATTCAAGCACCTAATCAAAGGCCTGTTGCCTGGGAAGCTTTACAGTTCATTTGGTAGCTAGACAGACAGAATTCCCACTGGCCACCTCAGTTCCTTTCCGGCCAGGCCCGAAGCGTGATAGGCACGTAGGTAGGATTCCTCTACACTATACATGTCAGACAGTTTTCTGCATAAAAATCATGTCCAGAACATTGGAATGCAGCAGGTTTCATAAGCCCTGCTGCTTCTCAAAAATTCTGCATGTAAAAGTGAAGTGCTGAAGCACTCACTGCTATAAAAGACCCGCCCCCCCCCAAACTTCAGGCTGTTTAACCTTCATACTTACTCATTTTAACTAAAGTTTCAGTAAACTTTTCACAGTTGATTGCAACTCGACATAGTAGGTGGATGAACTGATGATAAGAAAAGAAGTAGTCTAGCAGCATACGATCGTAAACATCATCTTTGCCCTGAAGATTTAAGACAGTTTCATTTAAACTACATTAAATGACCAGAGAGCAACCAGGTTTCCTAAGCAGCTAGCTTTATGCTTCTGCACTTCCTGCCCTAAAATGTTTCATCAGCTCTCACAGGAAAGCACGATGAGAATTTCCAGGTCTGACCCAAGATAGCTGCGTCTCCTCCCCAAGCCCTTGGTAAGCACAAGGGTGAGATGGGAGGAGCGATGGCAAATGCAATTCCCTCCTGCTGCCCCCACCAGAAAAAACTTTTCACTGTAGAATTCTGAATCAACAGACTGAGAAGATGCGAAGCTGCATGAATACTGCATCTTGAAGATGACAAGAATGCAGTTACTTTAAATCACACACAGATACCTAAATACAGACACGCTACTGCTTGTAAATCGTAATCCCTCAGTTACGATCTGGAGAAGTCAAAATTTTCTCCGGATCGTGCTTCACAAGCTTTCAAAGCTGTGTTTTCAGGCACATCTCACACCTAATGATAAACATATGCCAAAGGCTTTGTGTGCCACTATTTTAATATTATATTATGGATGTACAGGCTTAAAATGGCATCAGCTTCTGCAGACCAGAGACACAAAAGAAGCCTCAAAACCTCAAGCAAGCAAATGCAAACTTACACGAAACAAAGAAATGAGAACAAAAGCATGCAAAACCACAGGGAAACAGAATTGTGCATGTGGTTTTGGAAGCTTAAAAGTCTTCTGGTTCCTAATGTATATGGATTCATTATAAAATGTGAAACACTGTCATATAGCATGACGACTTTACATTCCAATATTTACATTCTTTAGTGTCACATCCATTACCTCTGGATACAGGACAGAAAAAAACTACAAGTAATTCCTGGCTCTGTATGTTTCTTTAAACAACTCTGGTTCTATGGTAAATTTGACGGCGCACAAATCTACAAAGCATCATTTTGAAAGCTTTAAAAAAGAAGGGTTACTTACCCTACAGTAACCGTGCTTCTTCGAAATGTGTTGCCCACACAGATTCCCATCTACGTGCACATAGGCCCCGTGTGCGGGAGATTGGATTCTTTCTGAATAGCAGTGTCCACTGGGGCTGTGCCTGCACCCAGTGTGTCCTTGCGACCACTGTACCTGAGGGCATAAGGGGTATGGCGGCTTCAACCACCACTCAATTCCTTCACCAATAAGAATCCCCTATGACAGGACTCGGAGTTAGCACAGGAGGAGTTCCACAGAATCTGTGTGGACAAACCATCTTGAAGAACCACAGTTACTGTATAGCAAGTAACCAGTTTTCCTTCTTCAAATGATTGTCCATACATATTCCTTTGAGGGTGGGATTCGCCATACCTGACTTTAGCTATCTAAAATCTCATCGGTTCAGCGTTCCCGCAGCCAGTGGAGAGAGACAGGCTCCTCCAGAGGGACAGTCACCTCACCTGGACTCGGGTCTCCAGGCCAGGAAGGAGGGTAATGATTTCTCTCCTTCCAAGGATAACTACTGATCACCATCAACCATGGAAAGAACCGGACACCGACCTTTTAGACAGGCAAAGTCACACGAGCTGAATCCCACCCTTGCTGCAACTGTAATAATGGGACACGGAAGTAGCCCCGCCAAAGTTGGCATCCCATGAGGAAGCCCACAGAAGGGGAAGTATTTCAGGTACTGTTGTTTTACCCAAACGGTCCTAGTGGAATGGACTCTAACGAGACCTGGAGGATGTACTTTGCTATCTGGTAATAAATCTGAACAGACTTTGAAACCCATCCGGACAATCCCTGGGCAGATCCTGATTTTTCTTTCTAAATGCCACAAACAGATCGGAAGATTATCAGAGTATATGCTATGGGTTTTTTTCCCTGAATACAAGGTTCAAACCCTTATCTGTCTGAAACATGAAGCTGCATATCACTGAGGGCAGGGAAATGGTGCTTCTGGAGTGCACATCTAGAATGGAGTATATGAGGACAACACATCTTGAAGAAGAATTACGCTTTGTTTACAAAGAAAACATAAAGGCATTACGCTACTGGATTCCTAGAATCCTGGCATCAAAAAGGGAAAACAATCGAGAAACAGCTATTTGTAAGACCACCCATTTACGTACCTTGCTGGCTTCCACCATGGTAGGCAAGAGGCACATATTGAGTTCAGGCCGCGGAGGACGAATATTGCTTTTTCCCCCTATTAATTTCAAATTTTCGCGACATGGAAAATAAGGTCCAAGAGACACTGTAGTATAAGTTAGGATAAAATAGGGATATATTAAAGAGGTCAATATTTGACATCAGCAAGGAACAGGGTAGAGTAATAATAGCGTAAGAGAACTCCAAAATACAATCAGTGAAATACTTACTTGGGATATTACTGTGGTGGTATGTACAATGATTGTGCTGTAGAAATGGAACCAGAGTATGGAGGAAATCATGAGGACTTAAAAGTACAAGCTCCTTGAGGACATCTACAAATGAAAAGAAGTCAGTTTTGCTATTAGATATTGTTATTTCTTAACAGCAACCGGTTTAACTTCAGGCTCGTGCATTTGCAAACTCTCTCTCATACCACTTCTGCTGCACTCAGTGTGCACCGTGGAGGTAGGCTCCAGCGCCAACAGCACGTAAAGTGAACACCCCTGAATCAGTGAAGATCCCCTTCACCACTGCCCCTGGGAGAAAACCTGCTCAGTGGTAGATCAACCACCAGTGAGAGGGGTGCCAGCTTGCAGGGAGTAGAAGCTCAATAACTTTACCCTCTTTCCTTCTTCTTAAACATATCAGCTTTGATGCCTGGAAAATGTCAACCAGCAGCAGTCAGGAGGGTAATGAGAAAGGCACTCAAAATAAGGGGAAAAGGCACACAAATCACACATGAAAAGGTAATCTGGACATGGTTCTAGGCCCTCGTCAGCACGCGTAAAAGCGCAGATCATAGCCGCTCGAGAATGTTTAAAAAAACCCTAAAGTAGAAAACCTTTCTGAAATAGGTTTCTAACGCAAGAGAGACACAGGTACATACTGTCTACACCTACAGATTTAAAAAGCAAATTGGATTCAACGAGCTATTTAAGCTTTGCTTGTATTACCATACATTCCAGAAACGGGTAGTACAAGGGAATGCTAGAAGCTGGCACTCAGACTAACTTGCTCGCTGCGCATCCTTCTGAGCACAGCGTTAGTATTTGAATTTTAACCTAAGATTGGGGATTTGATTCTAAACTTGCTGATGCCTTAATTCAGGAGTTATTTTGGAATCACGCCCCACATCAGGCAGCAAACTGGTCTCTTGAAATGACAGCCAACTTTTTGTGCACACCTGGAGAAGCTGAAATACTAATTTTACCTTGACAAACCCAAAATTGTTTAGAATAGGGGCAAGGGCAATATTGATATATCGACAATATAAAAATAACCAATCCCAAGCCACAGAGCAGTAAGCACTTGCTCTTGCAAGTTTCAAAGCAGGTAACTGACTGGAATGACACTGTTCCAACTTACCAATACAAGCGTTTCTAAGTTCTGGAGGGCTGTAAGAATTTAGCAGAGTTAAGAGCTTATGGGCAAATTCAATTCGCTCCTGCCACTGGATGAGAGCTTGCTTCACGTCTGAAAATACAAACCCCACAGAAATCTGTTCAGTTAGTTTCTCAAAAGCTCATTAAATAAAGAATCTTACTGCAGAAGAATATCTTTTCCCACTAGCATGACTTCAATCAATGTAGAAATCTGTTAAATCTCACTGGTCTACCCCTATTCAATTTACTTAATCTAGTTTCATATTATGTCAATACATAATTTGATAAGCAACAATTTAATAACTGTTAAATAATCATAGCTCCTACTGACCTGGTAGCTTGTAAGCACAGATACTATAAGCAAGATAAAATACTAAGTTTTGGGTCCTGAAAATTAATTAACAGACACCAGGTATAATCCTTTGAGGAGTTATAATCAAACCTTTTCTTTGAAGATACGGACGTGTCGACTTCAGAACCGAGAGGAAAATAGACAGAAGTTCTACCAGGTCTCCAGTCACGTGGCAGGCTGTGGCCTCGTGGTACATCATGTGCAATGTGTTAAAAGACTAGAAAGACAAAAAAAAGCCAAACCTTAATATTGCCTCAAATTTACTCACTCAACCTCCTGTGTTAGCGTTCAGGCAGACAAAACGCCCTTCCTAAGATCCTTAAGATATTATGGTGTACATGCATGCCAGTACTTAACATATTTCATATGGTATCAAATGAAAACAATTTAAAGGAAACACATTGTCAGAAAGGTTTTCATCATTACTTGATGAAAAATTGAGATGTTTCTTATAATTGAATAGCCAAGTATTTACCTCAGTCATCAGAATCAATCCTCTATTAAACACAACAAGAAGTCTGTCTTCATCAGATTCTAATAATATTCTGAAGGCACTAGGAAAAAAATCCAAACATTGAGAAAACTGAAAATGACATCTCGTTGTTCCATAATTCATACAACTCCTAAAAACTGTTATGCTCATGCCATATTTCAGAAAATAATCACACAAGAACAAAGAAACCCCAAAAGAACATAATTATTCTCTTATTTTCCATTTAAAAGTGCCTCTGATGTCAACTTCATGTAATCAAAAGTAATTATAAACAACCTTTACAGAAATATTTCCCAAATAACGCTTGCAAAAATGGTAAAAACTGAGGAAAACTGTCTGCCTCCAAAGAGAAGTTTATGCTTGTCAAATGATATACTGAAATAGGTTCAGTCAAGCATGTTTGGACTTTCAAATGTATAAAAACATTTCTATCAGAATATTTTATGCTTAGAGCAGAACAAAAAAGAAAGGATTTTGCTAACGGATGGTTCCTCTCAGCATATACAATCCTTCCAGAGCGTTTGGGAAAAGGACTGTGTGCAATCCCTTCCAGGAACACAGGTCATTTCCCTTCTCACAAGAGTCTTTCAATGCATCAATGGCCGATACCTGACCTACGTACACACGTGATTTAGAGTTCAACTGAAAACACCCAAGAAACAGTTTCAGGTGGACAGTAACTGTGACAGACTAGAAATGAAACTCTTGTTGAAGATACAATAAAACTCTGTCCCACAAGTACATTTTGTGAAAAATAACAAAAATAACAAAATAATGGAGGCCAACAAGAGCAGCTGAAACTGGCAATATGGACTGGTCAGGGAAGGCCAAGACTGGGACTGACCCTGAATGCTGAATTGGAACACTGAGTCGTTTGGGTTTAGGATTTCCAAGGGCTCTACTGATGCAATTTTGTCATGGTGTTTCTTTTTGAACCCTAACCGTGTACATTTTGGCTTACACCTGTTTGTTGTAAAGTATTTGCTTAGTTTCTGAATTTTCAGCTGGTGAAACATTACAAAGTAAACGTGGGTTAATATTTTGTAACTGATACCTTCTGTTTGCTCACTTCTGAATAAAAGCATCCCCAAAACTTTTTCAAAGAGAGCATCGAGGCACCACCACTAATTTTAATTGTACTTCACATTTGGCAAATTAAGAGTGCTCATTCAAACAGCGTTAGACTGTTACAGCACAACGTCAGCACTAACGTACCTTATTAAAGTAGTCCAACAAGACCGTCCGTCCAAGCAGCGCAAGTAACAGCTTATGGTTGTTTTCTTAAATTGCTTGATGTCTTCTATTTCTTCCTCCCTCATGTCTGGTCTCTGAGCTACAAACAGTTGCATGAGGTTAAACAGCTCTTCTACTGCCTAAAACACAAACAAAATTTAGGTTAATCTCTCTCAGAATGTTATGGTTTATATCTTATTAGTCTGACTTATTGTGTATTATTTCTTCCGAGCAACACACAGAATACACACATGTAAGCAAATTTAGATGACAACAGGTTTTTAAGCATTACAACCAAGTTATAAAATCAGCAGACAACATTTTAACTAAACTGTTCTTATAAACTAAGGTTCCGACATAGAAATCATGGCTATTTCTTACCTATGTGGAACGCAGGTTGCTTTTAGCCTTGGCTGTTTGCTGTGTGGGCCGGGGCACAGCAGTGCGACCTAACCCTTATGAGCCCTACGTGGAAGTTTGGCGCTTCCTCACAGCACAGCTCATTGCCACATACGGGTACTTAGGGCAGTAACTAAAGTCTCTAGCGAGACAAACGGTGACATCGAAGGAGATGCAGACAATGGAAGTGGCAGGAATACTCCCAGGACTGTCAGAGTATAAATTTAACCTGTGACCTGGACTAGACAGCAGTTCAACACAGAAAATCCCGTTCATCCTCCTCCTCTCTACATCCTGAAGAAAATCTTTGTTTTCTTTCTGTCCTTGTAAACCTCTACAAGCCCTCAAAGCAACTCTCACTGCCTAATGGTACAAAAATGCCTGGTTTGCCTCCCAGAAACTCCGTAACCCTGTTTTTTCACAGTTACACATAGACTGCTTTAACTAGTATCTGCTCTGTACTGCGAGTGTCATGCTCTTGCAGACACTGCCCAAGGCCCAGTGTGCCCATGTTTCGCAAAAGGTACAAGTGTTCCCAAGGTGAAGGCCGGGCCGTCCTTCAGTGGAGCAGAAGAGGCCAAGCCTTGGGCCTATTCCAGAAACTGAAAGCAAAGAAGCATCTCCTGGGAACTCCTCCAACTCTGTGTGTTCGAATGCAACGTGCCATTGCGAGGGCACCACTATTCCCTGTTTCATAAAACTGGCCTGGCGTACAGAATGCTGAAGAACAGTGAAAACATCGGGGTTGACTTATAGAAAAATAATCCATCTGCACTTCAACCCAGCAAGGAAGAAAGTCCTAAACCATCCTCACCTGAAGTGCAGTAGTCCCTTTGTTAATTACTCCTATCGGGAAACTAAAATACAGTGCTTTCACCGTGGGATATGGTGAATAAGGCTTTTCATTTCTTTCACTACAAGGCATTCAGGAAGTGAGGAAATACTAACAATGAAATGGGGTTTTTGTATCCATCTACTTACCCCTGGGTACTGACTGGCATGTGGCGTAAGATTCTTAAAGGCCCACTGGATATTCTGGTGAGAAGCCAACTGCCTGGTGAACGCAGGGGACTGCTCACAGCAGAGGCGCAGGATGCCATAGTAGGCAGGCAGCATACCGCGGTTAAAGAGCACCACATCCTGATCATCGTGGTCTGCAAGGATGTAATTGAAGGCAATGTTCTTCGTCACCACGGGGTTCTGTACAATAAGGCGTACGTTCTCCGGACAGTCCACACACACGTTATACCAAAAGGACAGCAAAGCCTGTTTGTTGTGGTTGGTGGCTATGGCCGGCTCAGAAAGCTTAGGCTGGAAAAGGTTCCATAAGTCCATGAAGTAAGTAGAAAACATGAGTTTCTCAGTTTTTGAGATCAAACAGTATGTCATGAAACTGAAGTAGGGCACGAGTTTTGTAGTGCCATGAACAGCAGCATCAACATATAGCTTAGCTCTTGAAAGAAGGCCGAGAAGCACATTGTAGACCTGGTGAAGAACGACTGTAGTATCTGGACTGAGAGGCAGATCGCGTGTAGGGATGTGCAAAGAGCGAGTTGATCGGAACATCTGACGGAAGGAATTGCTTGGAATAAGCGACACCAAGAGATAGGCTGCAGCTTCAAATAAAAACAAATCTGTTACACCTTTGAAAATGACATTTGTGCTTAACAGTTGTTTAAGCAGAAGTTAAATGACAGCGTGTGTCCATTTACCCATTTCAGTGCGTTTTACAGAATCTCCTATTAGCATATTCACACTGAAGCAGAAGAAACCCACCCCAAGTGGGTGAGCCAGGCACAAAGCACGTTGTTACAAGTGGTGTCAGTGCTGGTGTTGAAGCCTGTCCACCCTTTACTCCTCTCTGCTGCTTGGATTAACTATGTAACACCACGCATCGGGCCACAGAAATACAATGCCAGATGTTTTCTATGACTAAACTGTCTACTGCTTGAACAAGACATCATTGCCTCTTCACACGTGATTACTACTGGAGTTTGTTGCAAAGCTGTACCTCCAGTTTCCACATCTCCCTCAACCACTAGTAAAGTTCAGTGGGGCCCGTGACTGTGTTGTCTCCTTTATGCACTGATTTAGATGTAGGAAAGGCTGGAAATGTGAACTGGCAATCTGACAGGCTTTTATCAAGATGAGGTACTGTGTCTTGATGAGGCACCACAGCACACTAATATTTTAAAATACAGCAATTCAGAAATAATTGGAAAAGGAAGAAAAGACAAGCGCAAGAGCATGTATTTTGTTTGTGACAGGAATGCCCCATGCACAGGAACAGCAGAAAAGTATTTTTCTTCAATTTAAATTAACTTACAAGTTCTCACTCTAGGATAGTTGTGTGCCAGGAGGAAGCGCTCAACCCAGTTTTCCATATTTTGCAGCACCCAGCTGTGAGCTAGTTTATTTCGAGGTGTCTGCACAGCCAGCCAATCCAGGCACTGAGATGGGTTGTATTCAATGACCTGAAAGAAGGATGGAAAAATCAAAAAGAATATATTAACCTTGATACCATGTATTGATTTTATTAAACTGCCCTAAAATAACTAAGAATTTCAAAACAGTTTTTCAAAATCACGTGGGGCTCCCACAGCACCTACAAGAGCCAAAAGCAAACCCTCACTGCGCTTCACTAGTTTGTGCTTCTCAATCTTGTTCAGAGCTTTTGGAAGTTCAACCCGAGTCCAGGACATTACACTACACATCCTTCCTGCACATTCTGAGATATTTATGAGTTGAAATGTTAAGCACTTAGAAATCTGACAATCTTATATTTATAAATAAATAAATATTTAATTTTTTAAATAGCTAATGCAAAACCTTAACACTGAATCAGTATTTTTGGACAAGTTCTAGCCAAAGAATGTAAATGGCATGCATATATGTTCACATAGCTTCATGAAGAGGGTACCTATTATAGTTTCTATTTTCTATGAATATGCAACTCAAGGAATAAATGAATCTCGTGTGTTTCTAAGGTAGAGTGTGAAAGCCTAGGGAGTGCTGTTGTGCAGCTATCCAAGCCTCACAGATGACGGGGAGCAAACATAGCTCCCTGTGCCTTTCCAGTTCCGTGGAGTTGAAAATTTGTTGACATATTATTAGGCCAATAAATGTAGTTCATTCATTTGCTAGTTTTTCAATCTGTTTTCTTTCCACCTTGAGGCCCAGGTGTCCAGACAAGGGAAAAGGAACTGCAGCTAGCTAGGAGAGGCAGTGACCGAGTTGCTGAAGCTCATCCCAACTACTCTAATCCACCCAAAAAATACAAGCAGCTGACATGACCCAAACTCTGCTTATGAAATTTTAATCTCAATTTAAAAAGAGACACATTAAGCACAATCTCCTCCCTTTTTTTAGAAATGACAAATTGTTCTGTCAAGTTTCCTTCATAATAGCTGGAGGGCATCTCCAAGAAAGAAACTATCATTGTTCACTGTCTTCACAGCTCAATTGCTTTTTAACGACTTCTGGAAACTGGAGTGGCTGTAAAAGTTGGTTCTACACCTGAAATGTGTCTGTCTATGCATTACCACTGGGCCTTGCATCACTGCGTACACAATTTGCATCTCCAGGCCCGTGCCAAGATGGTAAGGCTAATAATGCCGGCAACACCAGAGATGGAACTGATGACTTCTACTGCCAAAAGCCTGGCCTCCTAACAGAAACATGTCCCTGACTTGCTTCCTCTGCAGCTTCAGTTTGTGTAGGAACAATAAGAGGATTGCTTAACAAGTTACATACCTAAACTCTGCAGCTGACTGACGCACGAAGCACAGGTACTTACTTCATGCCACGACTCGTGTATGGTCATAGGAAGTTTAATTTCAAAACTCTCTTGAAAGGTTTCCATATTGCTGAGAGGAATTCATAACCTGCAGCTTCTGCACATCCAGAATGCAGCTAGATGTAATTCTTGGCCTTGAGATGCACTGTCTGAACTCTTTACCTGAGGCACAGCACATACAGCTAATGCCTGTTTAGATCAGACACCTGACAAACACTTGGTATACGCTTTACCAGATTACCTGATGGTTCCTTTCCTCTAACTGCTCCTAACCAGGAGCAAAATACTTCTGAACAGCAATCCGAATTCTATCCCCACAGGGCTCCAGTGGTAAGACAGGTCTGTGTTTTACCAGAGATCTCAATTCTGCACAGTAACACTCTTTAACCAACCCTAGTCCCACTTTTTAAAGAGTGTTAAAGGGAATGAATGTTCAACACCTTGTGTTTGGGCTGGACACACTGCTCTCGGACAGAGAATAGTACTGGGAACTCAAAAGAGCAGTCAAGTTGAGGTGAAAGATTTAATTCCTCAACTATTGCTCAGATCAAGGACTTATCCCTGTGTCAACTTGGTTATAAAGTCTCTTTCTTGCTTTAGAAATGCAAGCAGGAATGGTCCCACACCACTGCAATTATCCACTAGAATCAATTTAGGGCTATTTTATGGGTTAAAAATGTTGGCGAGTATTTTACAGAGAACAAAAAATGTCAAACAAGTATTCAAAGTAACAGAGAACAAAGCCCCAACAAAGGATAGGCCTTGAAACATTGTACAGTCCTTGCAAAATGGCAACTGAGAAAAATAAGTGGAATTTGGCTAGAAGCAGCATTCTAGACCCTTATTATGAATCAATTTATTTCTCATTAAACTAAAATTTAAACTTAAATACCAGTTAACCTGAGTGCTGTGAAACTAACACAAAAAGTTAGAGCAGAACTTTCAAATGTCTATTAGCTGTTGCTGTTTATTTGAAAGAGAAATGGTCACTAAAAATATCATGAACTGATGCAACAAGGATGACAATTAAATGCAAAACCCTTTCATAAACCTAAAAGGATGAACAAGAGAAAGATGATTTAGCTTCTGTTTTCTTTTACATGTTGTACCTCCCATATCCTCTGCAGAATGTAAGAAGCAAAGGGTGGCATTCCTGGAGGTCCACCAGCAAATTCCATTAGCATGGTCAGCAATTTGAAAAAAGGATTGGCTGCCTGTAATGCATAAGAATAAAAAGACCCATTTTGATCTAGTTCATTTCTTCCACTAGGTTTTTTTAGATTTTAAAAAACTAAACCAACATTTGCAGGAAAATATAGTTCTATGAACCTCTGACTTTAAACTCAGCAAAAGGGGTGAGGGGGTGGGAAATCAAGCTGTGCAGTCTTAAAGAATTCACCAACTTCTCCTGGTTTACACGCACAGAAGATTTCAGTCTCTCAGAGAAGCTCTTATTTTTATGCATTTGTGTAACATGTAACATGGATCCAAAAAAGTTTATTGAAAAGCATCACATTTTGCGGGTTTAGACTCGTCGCTGTGCCTGGCATACTGTTTTCCTCTGAAACCACCAACACTTCTTAACCAACATGTTGCGTCTAACCTGAATCTTACTAATTTTTTAACGTTTGCTCACTCACCCAGCCTTTAACAATGCTTCACTACAGTGGCTACTATTATCAGCATGTATTTTGCACCTCACCAGACCCCTCTTCAGGTGCACGTGCTTGTGCACAAAGCAAAGAAAGCGTAAAACTGGAGGAAACGTTACTATGACAGGAGGGGAGTAGACTGTCAGCTGATAGTGCCCATTCTATCACACAAAGCAAAGCTGTCCAAAGCTGTCATGAGAATGATTTCATTTGTGCTTCTTTTCCAACCACGATCATGTCTCCTCTGTTTGACATGCCCTCAATTTTTCCTGATTAGTTTTTTCTTTTCTGACAGCAGTATACAAGAACGTCCTTGCGTGAGCATACACTCTGCCACCCTGTATGTATTTTTCACACAGAATCCATTTGGAACTCTCAGTATTTCTATTATTACCAGGGCAGGAATTTATTCTGACCAAGAAGTGTGTTTGCATGCAACAACTTGACCAACCAGATGATAATTACGTTATCTCCACTCATTACCATATGGGTTTTATTGTTACCAATTTTTTTTTTTTTAATTCATAGAGGTGGAGAAATGTGTTAGAAATATGTTATTTGGCTTTGAATGAAACTTTCATCTTAAACTGCATACCAGATTTCTGCTTTAGAAAACTTAATATACAGTGCAGTTAGGCTTTGTTTACTGTCACAAAAACTTCCATGGATCGTCTTCCATGCAAGGTATTTGATTAGCAAAGGATCATTTAAGTTATTTAAAACAGAAAAATATTAATACAAATTACTGAATATACAGGTAGTATGTTTACATACCTCAGGAGTCAACTTTGCTATAGATGTGAAAAGCATGGACACAATCTTAAAAACAAAACAAACAAAACTCACTTAGACTTGTGCTTATTCAGTTAAGAGCATACAAATCACTCCATTACACTTATTAGATCAGATTGTCAACAAACAGCTATACTTTCTGATACTTACATGTTCTGCAAGACGATTATTGTACCGACACAAACTGAAAATGAGGTTGCAAGTTTGCCTGATGTTGATTCCATCACGGATATGTTGAAACAAAAAAGGAAAACCCTGCAATAAATAGTAAGATGTTAGTACATGGCCTGCAATTACATATGTACAGACAGATAGGTGCAGTTTTTTGAGGCTTATATGACATATTCAAATGAATTACCTTCCCTCCTGTTAATGCTGCCATGTCGTTTTGTGATAGCGTCAAATGCCTAAAAAACAAAACCACCTTTTATCACTTTACTTCAGAGATTATTAAGTTAAGGAGAAACACAGGACTTTGAGCTTTTGAGTTTATATTCTTCAGTATCAAAATATACAAGAGAAACTAAAAGTACTGACATGAAATGGAAAAAAAAATACAAACATTTGGTACTTGGACCAAAAATGGAAAGCCACATGTGGGCCACTGAATGTGTTCAAGGATTTACCATGAGTCTTTTATAACTGGTCAACAGACAGAATGCTGATCTTTTAAATGGTTAAAAATATAATGGGCCCATATACAAGCTCTTTTATGTTATAAAAAACCCACCCCCAAATCCATAAAATCTCTAATTCCTTCTCAAACTAGCTTAGATTAGTTTATTTGGGGTTATCAGAAGCTCTTGCCTTTCTGAGCGAGACTGTTCAACTAGAAGAGCAATCAGGGCAATCATCTTTTCAAGTGCAGCAGGCCTGTACTTTTCTTCTGCCAAAGAAAGTATATCTTCCTCTTCCTCCTCTTCCTCACCTTCTTCCTCAGAAAGTACTTCAACCTGAGGCTGAAGGGAAAAAAAGAAGGATAAGTCCCATGTGGACATGCTGAGCTTCAATTTCAAAGAGCCTGCATAAGGTTTGGCATATATTCTATCCTCTCTTTTATTCAAAACAGCTTAATAAACATGAATGAATCAAAGCAAGTAAATATCTAATCACTGGATTTTCAGGCTGAAGCATTCATTTTGCATGAGCTAAATTGTATTTACAAAGGCAAAAGGGAGCTCGGTTGAAATCACTACATAGCCTGAAGTGGTGGCCTACTTGATAAGAAAAGCAAGTGAATTTAAAAGCTCAGGTTGTACAACACGAGTAGCAATCGTTGCCATTAATAGCATGATGAAGGCAACTTTAATTCCTTCCATTTAATATCTCTTTCTATGCTAAACAAAACCCCTTAGCTTATAGCAATAGCTGATTCCGTGTTTTTTAAAAATATTATTTTCACTTAAATATTGAAAAAAAAAAATTTGTATGAGTGAAGCAACTGTAATTGAACAGCTGAAAAGATGGTTCCAGAGACACAGCGCTACTAATCACGTACACAAACCACGCTCTCCTTAGAATCATAGAATCATAGAATGGTCTGGGTTGGAAGGGACCCCAAGGATCAGAGAGCTCCAACCCCCCTGCCACAGGCAGGGACACCAACCTCCAGGCCTGGAGCTACACAAGGTTGCCCAGGGCCCATCCAACCTGGCCTTGAACACTTCCAGGGACGGAGCATCCACCCCCTCTCTGGGCAGCCTGTTCCAGCACCTCACCACTCTCTCTGTAAAAAACTTCCCCCTAATATCTAATCTAACCCTTCCTTCCTTTAGTTTTAATCCATTCCCCCTTGTCCTGCCATTGTCTGCCCTTTTAAAAAGTTGAATCCCCTCCTGCTTATAAGCTCCCTTCAGGGACTGGCAGGCTGCAATGAGGTCCCCCCGCAGCCTTCTCTTCTCCAGGCTGAACCAGCCCAGCTCCCTCAGCCTCTCTTTGTAGGGCAGGTACTCCAGGCCTCTAATAATCCTCGTGGCTCCTCTGAACCCTCTCCAACAGTTCCAACTGTTGCAACTATGCAAGATAGTCCAACTTACATTTTCAGGTCCTTTTGTTCCCATGTAGAAATGAACCATGGTCGATATGGCTTGCAGTGAAAGCAAGAACTGGCTCTGAAATATGTAGATATTGAATTACTCGAAAATAGGTCCACACGTATATATGCCTGATTCTCCAAACTACAAGGTAATACTTACTTCCTCTTCCCCCATTTTGGCAAATTCATAAAGAAAGGCAAAGTATTCCGTGAGATGTTTACTGTGAGGCTTAACACCGTGCTCCATAATCGACAAGAGCGTCTTCACGAAGCGTGTTACACAAGAGCGACTGCCGATGTCTTCCACAGGACTGTCCATGTCATCCGAACTAAAAAGAAAATCCAATTTGGATATTTCACACAGTGCTTGGAGAATAAAATCACCTTGCACCAGCCAAAAAATAGTTCACAAAAACTTTTCAGGTTTTCTACTCTGCCCTACCATCACACTCAGTTCTCTGACCCTTGCTGTTATGCATAATACAGCCTAGGTAACAGCATGGTATAAAGTGAGGCAGCATTCCTCACCCAAAATATTGAAAGGTTAATAAAAATCCATACTCTAAATCAAGATTCTACTCAGAAAAAGAATTCTTAAAAAAAAATAGTAGTATCAGGGCATCTGCCACTTAAAATCATCTTCTAGATTTGCACATCCACTGTCCCAAGTCTCAAGGAAGAATGCTGTTACAGATATGCTTAAGGTGGTGCCTTAAGCAAGGCAGGTGCCTAAGCACATCATACACAGCCCTGACAAGGCTTAAAACATGCACCTCCAACATCTACCAAAATTTGGATCTATCACTGAACAAAACAGGTGACAGACTCTTTAAAGTAAAGCTTCCAGAGAAAATTCCATGTTTTGCCATGAAAGCAAGTTATCTTCACATCCTGAGTTTTGTTATGGCAGCACAGTTAATAGAAACTCTGCCATTTTTGCCCTGGAAAGAAGTTACCATGAGGCTCACAAGCTTAACCTAGGAGATGAAAGAAAAAGCCCCACTTTTTTCTTCTAATTATGTATCAAAAAAGAATAAATATTTCCTAATTGGAAACAAAGTGACAGTTTTCTTGATAATTAGCAGAACAAAACAGATCCAATAGCTAAATCGCCGTTTTTGTCCAAAAGGAGGAAAAAACCCCTTTGTGACATAGGACTAGACTCTCACCTCCAACCTCTTGCACTGAGTGTACAAATTAAAATTGACCTCTATGTTTCTGGATCTACTGGCAGTGAATCTAGTCTAAGGGCACAAATACTGCAAACAGTGCCACTTCAGACACTGGCTTTTCCAGCCACAGTAATATTTTTAATTAAATCAGAGCATTTGGGGTAGAATAATAAAGAACAACTAAACCAGCACTATTTTAAGTTTGCAAAACCATTCTGAGTAATTCATTAAACAGAAGCAGTTGCTGTAATGCAGGTAATAAATCAAAGGTTTCAGGTGTTATTTTACCAGTCTTCCATTCCCGGCTGGAGGTAAAGGTGCGCGTGCACTGGCCTCAGTCTCTGTATCACATGAATACACAAGCGCTGGAACATCTGCAAATGCAGAAGCACATGAGCTCCACACATCCATTCTTTTACATGTGTCAATACATGTTTTCTAAGCAAAGAAGACTCTGTCTCCACATACCACTCCCAGCTCTATGGGATTCAAAGTTAAAGCCGAGATGGAGACACATTCGGTTTCTGAGTGTACTGACACATCGTATCTAACGGAACAGTCAAACCTGGTCTTTATAAACCCATTTAGTGGAGGAACCCTAAAACCAGTTTTCAATACCAGTGTGTACAGCACACTGCTGAAACATGACTGCTGCTCATACCCATTATTTTTTGCCTTCTATCTCTGTTTTCTGAATGTTTAGGTATTTTTAGCATGATTTTTGTCTCTGAGTATAAAAATTTATGTTGAAAATTTTAAGGAAATTCTTTCCAGTTTAGTTTGTAAAACATTCATCAAGAATTAAAGCTTTGCTTAACATCCTGCATACAGTTCTCCCCTGAAATATATTGCTTCAATGATGTGCTGCATACAGGAACTATATATGGTTCTAGATGAAATTTTATTTCACAATCAGAAAAGCAACGGAAGAATTCAGGTGAGCTAGTAACTGCTAAAGCCTTTACCTAAAAAACTTGAGAAGGAAGTATAAGAGAAACAATAATATTTGGATTTGTGAATATCCAAGTGTTACTAGCAAAGGGTTTTGTTCCATTTTAAGTATTTCCAGAAAAGGGTTTAACAAAACGTTGTGGCATAGTATTATAAAACTCAATCTACCTACGAAAAACAAACATGGAGGTTTAGAACTGGCTTTGAGGAGTCCTGAACATACATAATTTCTTCTTTTTTGTTTTCTGAATGTGCATCATGACACACTACTGTTAAATCAATTCAGAAAAATCCCCATTTTTTTATGTAAAGTGTTCAGATTTGTAGAGATCCTGAGGGAGTTGTGGAAACCTTAACTTGCATCGGTTGTGATCATCCTGTGATCGTAACTGTAAAACTAGAGCACTAAATACCACCAATTTTGTTTCAAACAAACATGCTCCTGTGGCCTAACATATTCTGTAAATCAGACACAGGAGTGAAGAGAATAATACCTTTTCTTAAGATATGGGTAAAAACTGTCAGAACCATTGTATGCGTCATGGTAATTGTCCATTTCTGCTCATGGTCAAGCAGTCACCAGGCTTAGAAAGGAACAGTTTCTCTTACCTGTCTCACAATCTGATTGGGACACTTTATTAGAATCTGCATTGGCCACCAATCATCATCAGCCATACGATCCAAAAACCACTGCAGAAGATACATACTTTGTTAGTTTTGTTCCAAACTTGTTCTAGTCCAATCTTCTTTATGCATGACATTAATGTCTGAAGAGAAATTGATGTTACTATTATTAAGGCATAAGCAAGTTTAATCCAAGGGTTATCTAAATGTCTTCCATGCGTGAGAAGAAAGGAAGAAAGATCAATAGCAGCAAACATCAATATAAATTTATATCCAGTATCTTCTCAGCCCTGGGTTCTGCGTGCCACTATTCAAGTATCCGGAAGGACACGCTTATCCTGAAAAGTGATGTCAACAGAATAAAAACCAATGCTTACAATGAAGCATAAACCAGAGAACTTGCAGAACAGGGAGAGACTTAAACAAGAACATAGTTCCCAAATCAGATCCTGTCTGCATGTTAAGGCAGCCTTACTACCTCCAGAGACAGAAGGGGTGTAAAACTAACAGAGAATGCTCCAGACTCAGCCAGTCGAGCTGAGCATTCTGACTCCCAGAATTTCATTCTAGTCACAAGGAAAGACATTTTAAAATGAAGAATCCAAGTTATTTTTCATTTTACTTTAATTGTGCCTGAGTATTTCCCACTATATTAAATATCTTCACTCATTTTAAGCATCGTAAGGCTACACCATACTAACTAAACTGTATCACCCAAATACTGAACAGCACATAACAATTTAACACATGGAATCCATGCTCAAAGAACAATGAATTTTGTTCATTTTGACTCAGTAAGGTCTCCTGCAGGATACAGTTATGCACTGGGGTTCTTGTTCATTTAAACTACCAGAGAAAGTCTTATCACAAACTTTTCTTCAGTATCTTAACATTGGTTTTGCCAACAGCACAGTCAATTCTTTGTCTATGGTTTCTCGGTCCCTCTCCGCTTTGTCCCGACACCCTTCAGGCAGCATCCTGAAAACTTTTACATAAAACATTCCTCCTTTTTTTTTTTCCTCCTTCTTCTAAGGCTTTTCAGTCTCTCTGCACATTGGGTTTGAGCTCCACAGCTTCAGAGGAAGGCGCCGTATAAATTTGTTTTCAGCTAAGTCTGACATTAGCTGTTCTTACTAAGGACCATTCTAGTCTTTAAACATCAGCCTGTCTTTCCATTTCTCGTGTGACTTCATTTAAACACCTCTTAATTACATAAATGAGTATGCAATAACCAATCAAATAAAAAGGCTGTGACACTGTCTCTCTCATTCCAGTGACAAAATTATTTTGGCCTGTGGTCTCACCATAGGTTTCTGAAAACAAAAGTCAAGTCATTCCCCAGAATCTGCAGTAATCAGAGGATGAATTTCATCTCATAGTGCACAAATATGCCAAATACAGTAGTTCATAGTCCAAAATATTCCAGGGATACGAACCTCCAGGAAAGTTAAACAATATATAGAAAGTTGGTTTGTACTTTGCTGAGTTCCTAAGTCACTTACTTCACAAGCTGCCTGACTGTTATTAAACTGTTTTGTTAACAGTTCAATCCACTGAAGCATTGTAGGCTGTGAAAAGAAATACAGAAAAACTGTAACTTAGTAATAAATAGCACCTTATTCTTTAAACATTTCTAAATGGTCAGGCAGATCACGGATTCCTAAGAAGATAGTTATACACACTAAACGCTTTATAAACTAGTAATGTGCTGCACCCCCCCAAAAGTAACAGCCTATCCACTGACACTACAGCAAGTCACACGCAGTGGGTAGCAGCTGTCCATGTAGCTCTGTCCCGTTGTAACTACAATCCCCTTCCTACTAATCCCAGACAATCCAGAATTAGTAGCACTATGCCAGCACAGATGAGAAAGAAGTAAAACCTGACTGGGAATAAAGATGGTTCAGAATGACTTGAACTTCCTTGCTGCTCATGCTAGCTGTTGTAACTTAAAAGTCCACAAGCACAACTGTTGCTCCATGGCAAACAATCCCCTCACATCAGACTGCAACAAGTGCTTGTCAAGACCTAAATCATCCAGGAATTTTCCAATGAAAAGAACCCAGTATCTGTGGTTGCTGAGGCTTTGCTAAGGCAAAGTAAGCTAAAATCAGAACCCACTGTGCAGTGTTCACTATAAATGCTATGACACTCTTGAAACATTCACGTTGCATCACCCCTGCTACTTATCCCATCTCAAATGTGCAGCCTTATATTGTACAGACAAACTTCTCACTATATTCATGCAGCTACGTAACAAGAATTCACAAGTAAATGGAATACCTTTTCCTTTGAATGAATAAATGTCTCTAGTACAAATGAAGTGCTTAACTGGAAAAAAAAAATATATCACACCATTAATTATAGAATGCCTGAATGGAAATAGAAACAAGGTAAAACTTAAAGTAAGCATGATACAACTTTTAAAGTACTCACCTTTGCTGTCATCAGGGAAACCGCTTTTGGATCTGGTAGTGTGCTTGGGATGCTACTACACAACTGCCACATAAACCTAGAGTCAGTAATTTTATTTGTTAATTAAAATAAATAATGAAAATCTGCAAGAAGAAAAGAAGCATTAATATTACATTTTTTAAGAAAAACTTACCCAAAATATGTATGTTCAAAAATGTTCTTGTCTTGAAGAAACTGCATGTTATCATGCCATATCCACTGAAGAAAAAACGCTAACATCAGATACTAGAAAGCAGTTTATTTCACTACATAAGAATATTTAAATGTTTGCCATGGCTAAGAAAAATGATTTCTGGACACATTTTCTTTATTTCAAAGGACTGGCACTGGCTCAAAGCTGGTTTGTTCATGCTACAGTGAATATTAGTTTTGTCTGCCATATGACCAGAGAACAGAGCTCAGAACCTTCTCTTTCTGTTCACCTCATTTAAACAGGTGCTGGTTTTAGGCTGAAATTTTGAGATCTGGTCCAACATATTAAAAAAGAACTACAGTTTCAGCCCATATTTTGAGGTTTGCAGCAGTGTATAAGCATACAACCCAAAAAACTCTGAAACACCTAGTTTTCCTAATTGAGATCATGGTTAGACTTTCCAGCAGCCTAGCTAGGTATGGTTGAAGTCCAAGGTTCTGACCCAAAACCTGAAGAGCTCTGTGAACTTTTGATAAATTCTTAAAGAGTAAAGAACCCTTATGTAAAGAGCTCTTCACATCAATATGCAGTAGCCTGTCACAGAGGGGAAGAGGGTGACTGTAGGTGATACTAAGGGGTTGCCTCCCCTTACTATACTAACACCCAAGCTATACTATAGGAAGGAAGGGATCCTTTTCTGACTGATGCTCCCCATTGGAAGCACAGTCACTATTGATTGCTTTCATTTCAAACTTCACAACCCAGTAGCAAAAGTGCTAACAAACAGCTGTAACTATTCTCTTCTTCTGCACACCCACCCCACCTCCCCAGGCAGTAAGGTGTTGAACTGAAGGATGAAAGGGATGGTGGTCCATGAGAATACTTCCTGTAACACTGAAGCTGTTCAGAAAACATTGATAAGCACTCACAAAAAACAAGGAGTGCTCTTGCATTTTTTCCCCACAAATATGAAGCAGAATGATTCAGATATCAGAATTTCAAAATACAGGACACACTGAGAAAACATCTCATAGAGCAGAATTCTTAATTTACCTCCTATAAACGAGATACTCCTAAGGAAGACAGCTAAATGAAAGGATTATCATATTTCCTGTGTTTCTTCAGATTCCAAATTTGTTTAGGATTGCCAACTTTAAATTTTAAAGTATTTTAAAATTGGTGTTAAAACAAAGCAACTTGTACCTCCAGCAATTCTGATGAAACATCGAATTTGTAGTCTTTGCCATTTTCCTCCTCTGGTTCCATCCGTTTATAAAACAGCATGTAAGCACTGTGTGTCTTTAAGAGAAAAACATCTGTATAATTTTTGCTTTGAGAGATAAATCATCAAAGTAGAAATATAAACATAGAAAAAAGTGTTTGGAAGAGAAATACCTTTTCAAAGGAGAAGTCCATAAATTTATCAGTAACAGAATCATAAGTTTTTGTCTGTCAAGAAGAAAGCACAACCATTAATTACAAACATTTTTAGTGGCTTGGTTATTGACAGTTTGAGATAAATGTTCAAGCAAACTATTTCAGGGCATTTGCAGGGAGGCTGCTGACAATTTATTTCCTGCTCAAAGTAGTCTTTCTTTTTCTTCTGCAGTGACCTATTCTGATTTTCCAAAGCTGCTATGCAATATTGTGACCTGTATCTCACGCAATTTCCTGTCTCATCCATCTCATTGACACCCTTTCTTTTAAGACATCTAAAGGTATTTTATCCATTTGCCAAACAAAATAATTTTTGCTTTTTTTCTGTACATTCCATCAGACAGGAGGATTTTTCTTATTCACAGAGCTGTGTTAGTAAGATTCTGCATTATTAATAAGGTGGTTTAATGATATATTATAAAAAAATCATCAAGGATAACCTGAGAACATTGAGTATCAGTGTTCAACAGTTATTTGTATTAATACTGTGTAAAAATATTCACACTGATGGCAAAGGGCAGTGGGTTTACCCAAAAGACAAAGCTGATACAGTATGAAAAAACCTTGCACTACTGAAAGGAAGCAAACATCAACTTAAAAAACTTATTTTATTGTTTTACCAGTGCTCAAACCTTCCTGCTGAAGAACAGCCTAGCTGTACACAGACCTGATAGATCTTTAGTTCACCTCTGTCACCGACGTAAGAACTTCACAGACCAGAATCTGGAAGTTACTGACTCAAGGTGCAGAGAAACACCTGAACCCCCTGTTTTGCCAGAACAGGCATAAGCTTGAAGAAAATATTCCTTCAATCAACAGTCTGAGCAACAAAGCTGTCCACGAGGAGGATTCCTAAGTTAGTTGCATATTCACTGTTTACCAAGTGAAGAAATACCCATTTTTGGAGGGATATTTCACTGATTCATTACTAATAACCTATGCTATACTTCTGACACCCGTCTTTTAAAACTCCATAAAATAGCTGGTTTCATATTTAATTCAAAAATTAAACAACATGATAGTTGGTAGAGGAGAAATTAAGACCCTAACTAGTGTTCTACAGAAAGTGTAGAGAAACATGGAAGCTTGCATATCCAGCTTGCAAGCGGCCTCCATTTGCTGAGTCTTTCATCTCCCAAAGGAGGGGAGACCCTTTGAAGAGATTGATGGTGGACAGACAGCTATCTACATGAACTTAAAGCATCACCTGCACAACAAAGACATCAGAGGGTTCATAAAGCCTGGCTAACGCTCCTAACTGTTTCATATGCATTCACAAGAGATGACAGTCTAAAGGGGAACGCTATGGGATCCGTCAGGGAAGTCTTCTGAACACATATGGTAGTGGTTGAACATGACAAACGCAGAAGTCATAACTTACAGTCATTTCTCCACCAAAGCACTCTGAGGCAAGCTGGGCAGAATCAAACGGTTTCACTTCAGCGTCGTTGAAAAGGTACCTACAAAACAGCAAGCTTCTGAAACAACTGCTGCTCTACGGGCAAATAAAGCAGAACAGGCACTTAAAATGATCCTTCAGATTGAAGTATTCCTGTTAATTTCTAAATATATTGTTTGAAATATTTAGATTTAGCAAACCAAAACCTGATCCCCCAAATGTGACTCCCTTCAGTAAGGTCTGATCAGCATTTCAACAGTTCTTGGCTTTTCTTTATATCAAGACACACATTACTTTCCCCATTTTTCCAGCCTGACTCTGGTACAGAGAAGGTTTTAATGCTGCCAAGAAGTTTTGCCTGTTCCTTGTCAATCAGAGTGAAATAGAAATAAAAATTATCAAGAGGAATATAGCAGTATAACAGTAGAACTGAAACTGGCAGAGAGGATGGCACCCTGTTACAGATTCCCTCCAGAGCAGAGATTGGGTCATGAGTTGGAACTGTTTGGAAAATGCTCCAGCTGGCTATTCTAGAGAACAGGAACAGCAGGAATCTTGTCTCCTGCTCCAGGGCCTCAGCTGAGAGCCAGAGATGACATCCCAGCTTTCTTACATCACCTAGAAAGACTCTCCTCCTTTCCATACCCATGTCTTATCCCATTTCCTAGGCTACTTCTCCCAAATTTTTCTTCATCTTCACAATCATGATACGCTCAAAGTATGCAGAAGCTTACAAATTAGAAGTGGGATGTCATAGTTTAAAAAAATAAAATTTATTACTGTTTAAAAATAAATAGTGCATCACCTTTATTCATCTATAACTTATATGTAAGAAGATCCTGTCTCTTTTTTTAATCTTTGAAAGAAGAGATAGAAAAATAAATGCTATCAAACATTCCAGTACATCACTGCAAATTGCACCTAGGAGGAGCTGGCCAATAGGAAAATATGACCAGCTAGATAAACCTAAAAATCAAATCAAATAATTCCACATACAAAAAGCACAGTTAAGAACAGATTTAGCTAACCCAGATACTGTAACATCATTTCTGCCACACAGGATGCAATGAGTTTAAAGTGAAGAAAAATTCCAATTGTTGTTTCACTGAAAATGGACAAAATGAAAAGGACTGAATTCCCAAATCATAAATGTAACTGTATTCTTGTCAAAGCTAACAACTGGATTTTATGAAATCTTTGATTTTATGAAACAAATCTTATGAAATCTTACTGTTCATTTGCCCTGATATAACTGATAGTCCTGTCGAGAAAAAAGCATTGGCTGCACTGTGAGGCTAGCGTGGCATTCTTCTGCTACCTGTGTCTATGGCACTCCACACCTGTTACACCCACAGCACACAATCTTGGATGCTAAAAAATTAATTCCAACACCTTGTGCTTTTGAGAGGAACCTACAGCAAGTGTTTGCTACTCAGCTCCGTTTGACAAAGTCAGCAAGTTCTAGTTACTGTAAAAGAAGAAATGATGAAGTGTTGTTTTGCATAACTCACCATTTGTTGTTTTTGTAAGCATGGGGATTGACTATATCTCTGATAAAACTGTAGTAGTGTCCACCGTCTGCTGTTCCTGTATGAACCGTTACGCCTATCAGATCATACTCATAACTTTCAGTTTCTTTCAAATATTCACCATCTTCCTTAAAACCTGCAATAATTTAATACAATATCTGATCAGCTCTTTCCTAAACACACAAATTTCATCATTAGGCTCTAATATCCTGTAGTTGCACTCTATTATTATTATTTTTTCAGCACTACACAACCATGACAGCCACAAACTCCACAGTTGGAACCAGCAGCACAGTTCCTCACTCCTGTGCCACAGTTACAGCTGTTTTGCAGAACATCATTGCAGAAGAGATCAGGATAGTTATCCCAAGTTAGCACATCTAATTTGTGATGGGAGCTAGTCAGCCATTTGCTGAAGCTCAAGTGTTACCCTGCAAAATCAAGTCAGGCCAGTAACAGACTGTATGTAACTGTAACTCCCCCCACAGTTTCAAAACAAATTTAAGAATAATTCCTATTGAATGGTATTTGAAAGTGAAACTGCTTGGCTGTTTTTCTCATATTAAATAGAAGGTGTGACTTTGGAATACAGGCTGATTAAAAATACATTGTTTGATGTTATTTTCTGAAAAGGAAAATCACTAACTGCTTCCATATGTTCTGTATAAAGTAAGTGGTGCACACATGAAAGTGGCAAAGCCTGCTGAATTTGGTTTATGAGGCATACCTTCTTTTCTGTCATTTTTTCCCATGAGGAAATCTTCAGTGTAAGGTGTCATATCCAAACGCAAAGGGAATGAAAAATGTGTATTGACTTTCTCCTTCATCATGGTTACCATATTAAATGTGTATCTCATTGTGTTGAAGCTTAAAATACGAGGTAGTTTCTTAAAGCATGCCCTGAAGGATTAAAAATGATCATGAGTTACGAAAGCTTGCTTGGGTAAATTGTATTTTCACAAAGATTCTGAAGACATTTATTTCAAACATAAAACTGGAAAGCTGTTGCAAAGTCACATAAATATAAAATTCAGCTATCACCGTGCCCTAGAGCAGGGCAGTCTGGCAGCAGAAAGGTCAAACCCAGCCTATTGAACAATTCCATTTAGCCCATCGTCGTGCCTTGGAAGAAACATCAAATTTGCTCCTACTCCATGAATATGAATGACAGTTTTCTAAAGTGATAACGTAAAATGAGTCAGGAACTAATCTAGCAATGCAAATCTCCTCATTAGACAGAGCTCCTATCTTGTAACTGAAAAGCTTTGATGCAGAATAGATCTCGTATTAAATCTCAGAACCTTCATATTAGTGGGTTTAAAGTAGGCTACTCTTTCACCCACGTCCCTTATAACAGCTACAAAAACAGAGATGAAAAACCACATGGCTAAGACAGACATTTTTAGTTGCAATACAAGGACAATACCAAGTTTTTATTTAGCTTTTTCTTAGCAGTCCCTTTAAAAGATGGAAGTGTTCTTAAACCTACAGATTTTATTAAGAAACTTGGGGTCACATGAAACCTAAGCAAACACCCTGCATAATGAATAACACAAGTACTGAACAACTTCTGAAAGAATCTGATCTTTTAAAAATGGGAGAAGTAACAGATTTCTAAAGGCACTAATAGCTATATTTTTTTTTACACTAAAAGAAGGTCAAGAACATTTTACTGTTCAGGTGATCTTCAGCTAAGACATCTTTTATTTTTCACTTTGGAAATCCGATTTCTTAGGTGCTTATTTGCACAAGGACCACATCCTCATAGACCCACACAGCAGGAAACAGAAAGAAACCACAGTCCTGTTTCATCTAAAAGGATTACTCTTCTTCCAGCAGTAATTTCAGTAATTTACTAAAAAGAAACCTTAGGAATGTTTATTTCTTTTTATTCATACCTTTTTTCAGCCCGCACTTTCTTCCCACAATGAGAACATGTATACATGTTGTCACCTTCCAAGGTATCTTTAATAGTTACTTCATCAAGAGATTCCTACAAAAAAAGAAGAAAAAAATAAAAAAGAGGAGGATTACATTTTTCTCTGAGATTTTTATCTTGTGTTTGCATGGTCTGGTCTACAAACTCCGTTCATTCAAACCCTAAGTATAATTAACATTTCCATAAGTTATGAAAGTAAAGGTGGTTGAGGGCACCAGAAAGCTTGCAAAAAAAGCCTGCATGTGACCCAAGAGAAGAGTTTGGCAGGAAAACCAGTTCCTAACCCAAACACAAAATTAAGGAACCAATTCAGAAAAAAATAGCACTCAATATTCTAAGCAGTCCCAAAGAATTCAAGTACTTTTAACTCAAATTCCAAGCAACGGGATCAATAGTTGTTTAAAGACCTCAAATTATTTTGGCATAAGTATTAAATTACTATAATAAGCAATAGTGCATATGGATCTATCTCAAACCTTTTGACATTTATAATTGTCTCCTATAAAATATGGCCATAGCATTTTTAAAACATAGATGGGACAAAGCAATTACTGACTGTAACACAGCCTTTGTGAATTCCAAGAGGAAGATGAAACAATTTGCCCAAATTACCTAGTAATATCAATATCAACCCAGAAATACACCAAAGTTAGAAGACATATAGAAAGCATCACCATATTCAACAGTGTATGGTGGTGCTTTGTAATGCTTCACTGCACTCATTTATAATTGTGATCTATGCTACAGATCTCAGCCTGGTATTACTTACATAAATATTCTTCATATCTGCCACCTGGCATCTTACTGTATAGAACTCCTCAGCAGTCTGACTTACATGCTCACAGTCCTAAATCACATCAATGAAAGAGAAAAGGGATGAAATAACTGGCTTTGAGAAGTTTAAAAAAAAATCTTCAGAAGATAAGGCTAGGGAAAAGAATACTTACCAAAGAAACAACATTGTTTGTGATAACACCTCCAAACAAGCTTTTCACTGTATTTTTCTGTGAATGAATTAATAAATTCTGTCAAGAACATTTGAGCAAATCCCTAAGTTTTTAAGCTCTCTTTATCTCCCTCTTAATAACTCACCAGTTCTGGAGACATTTCTTCTATTTTTGTTATAAGGTCAGTGAAGAATTCAGTCATATCTTTCTGCTCTCCAGTGTTCAGGGGCTGCTTATCCATGGTATAGGTTTTACAGAAAGGCCTTGGATTGTATGCCTTGCATTCACTTTCCTTTAGGTAAAACAGTCAAGCAGAACAAATCATCACAAAACTTGTATTTTTAAGTTCCAAGGATATACTTTTACATACAATATCTCCATATGCCTATTAGGCAATAAAGTTATATAAGTGCTTAAGTGCTTCTGGTGAAATGTAAAGCAGTTTTTATTGGATTATCATTATTATTATATTATTACAATAGAATATGTAAAGTAGTTAAGTAGTACTTAATAAACACTAAATAAAACTACTCATTCAAATAAATGAACTCAGCTGAAGATGTGATGTATCCAATTTCATTGTATCTGTTCAGATACAAAGTATAAGATGAGGAATACCAGCCTGTATTTATGTATTTCTCATGTATTTCTGGACATTACTGACTTAAACCCTAACAAGTACTTAATTCTATTTCAGACTTTGCTATAGAATAAAACTCCATCATCTGGTGCTCAACTCCATGTGTTCAGCCAGAGAAAACAATGTGCAGCATAAAGCAGTTCTTTAAATACACCCCCCTTCCCCTGCCCTGCATGCTGGGACCACAGAACTTATTTACAGGACAAGGAACTTTGTCCTTGTAAACAGCAATAAACATACTGCTTTCTTTTAAGGATGTGTGGCAGGCAGTGCTTACTTCTTTATGACAAAGCCATTTTTTGTAATATTATTTTTCTTTAATTACCTTTTTTTGAACAGATGTTGTAATAGTGGTAAATCTTCATATGATTTTATGTTCCTGTATTAATTTATGCTTATGTAAATACCTAGATTAATTTTTTTCTGATTCATTACAGGCCCTACATGCCTAAATTCCTTTCCTCTATTTCTAACCTTCAAAGTGGTTAGGAATGTCTTTGCAAAGGCCAGTACCAAGAACAAAAGCACTTGGCTCTCCTCAATTTCTTTTTTTTTTCATTATTTCAGAAATATTTTGCTATTTTAACAGCAGTGAACACCTGTGAACTGCCTCTGGAATTCTGAAATTGTTAGCTGCTTTCTAATGCTTTCTTTCAACAGGTTAACCTTTCAAATATTGGAGCAAGGAAAATGCAATGAACAAAACCAATATATTTTATTTTAGCACCAGGAAAATGGAGGCAAGCAAATTGTTCCATGATTAAATGAAGAATCAAACTCAGCACCTTTTTATATCAAGGTCCACGTGAAAACAAGATGAATAACAATGTCATCACAGGATAGACACTCACAACAGTGTTTGTTAAACAGAAAAATATGTTCCCACCTGTTCACTTCACAAACATTTTTAAGAGCACAGTAGACAATCACTAGCATTCGAGAGCTTGTGTTTGCTCATTATAGTTGATGCCCACTAGTAAACCCTACCTTTGATTAGGATTTGCAGTGCGCCTCTGAGAAAGCAACTATGCCCATGTTTGCTTAACTGGTTGGCTGAGTAACAGCTTAAAGGTAGGGAAAAGCTATCTTGGTTAAGACATTGATTTACAAAACTTAGGTACAATGGATTTAAGCTGCCAAGAATTTACATAGAGAATGGTAACTATGGGTTTTTTCCCTTTTGTTTTTTTGCCACCCACCCCTCAAAAATAGGATTCTTTCTGAAATACCCTCACACCTACCATTAAGTATGTAAACATTTTCTGGAGTTCTAGTAGAGTGGTCTTGTGTTTCATATCTTCTGAATACTAAAAGAAATTCATAAAAGAAAACTTTTTTTTTTTGCCTATAATTAAAAAAATCCCACCCCAGCTCTTAAAAAGATGAAACAATCCTCTTGTTAAAATAAAACCCCCACCAGTTTACACTGTACAATTAAGAAAAATGATTTGTGTAGAAGAACACAGTACACTATTTTACACTTACATATAAAGCACTACCTGCTCACTTTTGGCATGTCAACATCAAACCTAAGTCAAAATTAACTCTACTTCCTAAAAATTTACTGCAGCTATAGCAGCTTTTGGGAAGGTGCTACAGAAGACTGCAGTAGTTTTCAAGTGATTTTTTTTCAATTTGTAGATGTTGTGGGAGTTCTGGTCAACACTGTATATAAAGCATCTCACTTGAAGACCAGTAGCTTCCCTTTTTTAATTTATAAATGGCTACTTTTACATTAAATGAAAGCTACCAACAACTTAATGTGAACAAAAAATTATGAGGTCACTGCCAATTAGTGTGTTTCATACATTATATTTGCCCTGTTATGTCAGGGACCAAAATGAAGCTTTCTCTTTCACAATAAACAGCTATAAATAATACTGTAGTATTTCTAGATGTTAACCAATGTATATTAATTAATAGGACTCGCTGTGCTTCTGGTAGTAGCATGAGATACATGCTCTGGGACTTCAGAAGCATTCAGGAAGAATGGCATTTACACTAAGAATTAGACAAATTAGAACTTAAGAAACAACAGCCCATTCACATAAACCCAAACTTGAATAAACAGCAACAGAAATTATTACAGTGCCATCTTAACAACCTACTGCATTACAGATTTTTGTTATATCTCTTCACTTTAGACATCAACAAAAGAGCCCAACTGAATGAAAAGGAAAATAAACTCCTGAAGAAATATTCTTTATCAATGAATGCCTTAAAAACATGTCTATACTTTATCAGCACTTGCCCCGATTCAAAATTTAAACTTCTTCCAAAATCCAGACAAGGAACATAAGACCCCAAAGCCCACCTTTGCAGTGAAGATTGCTTGTCTGGCCTCTGGTATCATGTACAGCTGCTGAATAGTGGATGCCAGGTAACACGTGGCTCCGAGATTAGTTAGACCCACAAATCTACATTCAGCACGAACATCGTCGTGTGGCCAATAATCCCACTTGTAAGGTGCATGGGAAGCTGGGAAAAGAAGAGTCACATGTGCACAAAAAGATCAATTCAAAGTACAATTTATAAAGACATAAATACAGTTAAAAGCTTTGTGCTTACATTAAGAAAATACGTCCTGTTTATGGATTCTACATTTATAGACGTGAGTCAGGCTGCACCTGCTCATTAAGAAAACATACTACAGGTACATCAGGAAAACCACTTGATACATCAGTGAGCCTTTCTAGTTGCCACATGACTTTGGGGTACAAGTGCTCTCCAAAGCATTACCCAGGGCAAGCATCATCTTTCACACTTGTTCTTGTGATGATATTACATGCAGGAATGGTCTTCCAGCTTCACCTGGGCTACTATGCTTTTTTTACACATAAGAAAGGGTTTTTTAGAACACAAGCCTACCACAGCTCTCTTGCAACACTTGCCCTGTGCAAACCACTGAGAACATACTTGTAACTGATGATGCCCAACACTTAAAAGCTCCCAAAGGTACACCAGTCATTCCCCCAGCACAAAAAGGACTGGTAATTTCTACTACCCATCCCTATGCAATTCTAATTGAAAGAGAGCTAAGCAGAGCAGAGCCTCTGCACCCAAAGATTCGAGTTAGGGAGCCTTCCCTTCACATAACGAACATCAGATTTGGTATCAGAGATAAGCACACATGACACAAGACCTTTCTTCTCAGAAGAGAAGCTGGTTTCAAAATGACAGCTACTAGAACGGATGCCAGGCTAGCAAAAAGAAATCCTTCTGACCAGCACAAAAGATGGACAGATACTTATCAGAGATAAGATGCAAAGGTGCAGTGAAATGAAGCAGTTGGCTATACACAACCTTTAATAAACCTGGAAATGGTTTTTATGGGAAGAGAAAGAATGGGTTTCATAGGAAGAGAAAGAATGGGTTTTATTGCGCTTCAAAGCCATATATATCACAAAGGAATCTGCAACCTACAAGAAAAATAGGGGTAAGCAAGAAGTGAATCTCCTAGAGAATTAGATTGAAAAGATGTTTTCTTTTCCTGTAAATTTTCTATTCCTCCATATTTCATCCCAGATGTTGCAATCTATCCCTTGCATGGCACGGCACTAGACAAAGTTAGGCAAGTCTGATGGACTCTTCTTAATAAGCCTTGTTCTGATATGGCTGCCAAGAAATTGAGAGAATGGGAAAGATTCCTCATCTGCCAGTCAAGAAGATGGTAAGCAGAGGAGACAAATCATTTGTAAGTGATTAGTGCTGCTTGTAGACACTGTCAGGCTTCTCTTCCTAGCATCCCACACAGGAGAACAGCACGGGCAATTAACTGTTTGAGCTGCAGAGGCAGCTAGATGACAAGAGCACTAAATTACAGAGAACTAATCCAGTGTCCAAAGAAATTCACTGCAGCCTATCATCTTCCTTGGTACACAAGAAGCTTGACACAAACACTTGCAACGTATCTAGCTTTGCTATTCACCCCCAAGGATATCACTCTCCAAAGGGTACAGCGTCCGACAAATAATTCAGCATCTCTACTGAAGCATGTGTTCAGATATACAGAAAGGCAAAAAAGTAGTCTGGATTTATTTTATCATCCACAAATGCTATGTGGGTCCAACATTTAAATTTTAAATCCTTAATTATTCCATCAAAGATTAAAGGCTCGTTAAGGATTCTTCTCATTTCATACTACCAGCTGTAAATTCAGGAAACTATTTGGCATCCTCTGAACAGATCCTCACATCTTCAGAGACCAGACCCACAAGACTTTCTGTTGCACAAGTAATTGCTATAATCTTCATTCTGGCATTGGCATCAAAACAGCTATTACCCCTGCAGCTTCAAGTAGGGAAGGAAAGAGCTTTAACTCTCCTGTTCCAACAAATCTCAGTAGTGTGACCTCATGTTACCTACTTGCATTGGGCTGTTTGGCCGGTTGAAACAAAGCTCTACTCCACGTTTAACCTCCTGGAGAGAGTAATTAGCATGGCAGAACACAAAATTCTCTCCCTTAACCGAAATCCTTATATTGCAACATCTTAATTCATCCCTTCTGACAGAGGGACTTAGCATTTATCACTCTACTTACAACTCATCAGGTTGTAATTGCAAAGCTAGGAGCATCTTCCTCCTACTTCAATCTGACAAAGGGCTTTCAGAAATTTGACAAGGGATTTCTCAGGAAGATCCTATTTTCTCCACCCTGGGACTTTTAAGTGTCTTCATTTTGATAATAAAAGATTTCCTTCTTTCACATGGATCTTAACCAGAAAGGTAAATTTGGGCCATGCATATGTCTATTGTGTTTATTCCTCACTGCTATTACAGAAAATGGCCTTTTCTCAAGAAGAGGTAGGTGAACTTGTAACCAAAATATTCACATTCTATTTCAAGCAAAATAAAACTGAATTTCTTCCTCTTCAAATGACCTTGCTTTTCTCTATCCACCTTCTGATCATGCTTCTCCTCCAGACATAACATCAGACACTACCTTAAACTTCCCAGAAAGCAGAACAGCTGGTGTTGTTTCCCTCCTTTGAACTGAAAGTTTCATTAGTCTTGCTCTTTAAAGAAAGCAAAACTCCAAAACACCGCAAGGAATTTTATGAACAACAGAAGGTATCTAAATCTCCTCTCCAGTAAGAGCCTGCATTAACTGAGAAAAGTCAGCTGAAATCAGCTGTTTCACAGTTCATTTCCTACGGCATCACTCACTAAAAATGCACAAAAGCATCCCTGTGTCTTCAGATAAAACCCCTGTATCTGGGAAGTAGAGAAAAGCAGGCAAGTCATTCTCTTCTTCCATCCATCAATGAAGGGAGCTCCATTAGTGGAAACAAGAAAAACGCTGCTGCAGTTGAAACTTTACTACCACCACTTTACATTATTCATACTAGTGTAAGACTGAGGACAAAACACTACACAGCTTTACATTTTAGTATGTCAGAGTAGAGTCTTAATAAAATAATTTTTAATTAGAAGCTGCTTTTTTGGTTTTGGGTTGGGGTTTTTTTTTGTCCTAAGGCAAATATACAAGATATCCTCTAGTAACATCTTTTCTTTTTGAAAGCCATCCTGGCTTTAATCAGTTAGAAAAAATGGCAGAATAGCAGAGACAGCAACTGATGAGATGAAAGGACAGCAACTCTACAAGTGGGAGGATTGAAAGTGTCTCCAGTGAAGTGCAAAGTTACAAGGTTAGAACCGAAGACAAGGTGGAAATGTTTTCCTTAGTGCTTCTCCAAAGAAAAACAGAGGCACAGGCCTAAGATTAGGATTTTTTTAAGACTAGTAAAATTATTGAGATAAGCACAGTGGAAAAATGCAGTTCTAAGAATCTTTGGATCACATCAATGAAACAAGAAGACTCTAAACAAATAAGGTATCAGAAGTCCTGCGCCAGTTGCACACCAGAAAGGGACAATGGCACTCTGCCAGCTGGAACAAAATTAACAGACGAGATGGCTGTGGAGAGCCTGGGATGGAACAAACAATCTAGAGAAGAGTATTTGTAAGGAAGTAACAACTGTGGGAAATGCTATGGGAAACTTCAGCACCTAGGAACTGCTGGGATTTGGAATGAGAAAAATAAAAATCATTCCTTTTCCTGTTAAGAAAAAAAATGAATGATTGTACCTGGAGAGCCACAGACAGCCTCAGCAACAGCAGATGTACTCACAGCAGGCAGAAATAACCAATATTTTCATAAAACATATGCTTTAGAACATTTTCCCTGAACGTAGGGGACTTTGGAGGCTTTTTAGAAGGCCCCAGGCATTTAAGAAAGGAACACAAAACGTGATTATGATCAGATTTCTCTTTTGCTTCCTGAATTGTAAGGCACTAAATCAATTCCATAGATTATAATAAATTACAGATCCTCAGGTTACAGGAATTTAAACCGGGCATGTGAAAGGAAATCCATCAAGCAAAAAAATGCATAATGAGAATTTGCAAATCAAAGATAAAATATTAACTAACTTCAAATTTTGGTAATTTCCATATTATATGTAGGAATTGAGTTTCCAAAACACAGGAAGCATGAAAGCCAAGAGGCATAACAAAATTGTATTAGCACGGTATGCAGACATCTGGGTACAGACTGAAAGGCAACTACAAAGTTATTAGAGACTTTGAAAACACGACAATGCTGTTAATAGCCAATACAGCTACAGTACCTCAGTGGGCTTTATATACCTTGGCTAACATACAAACATAGTGTGTTTCTTTAGGTTAGAAATGAAAACAAATTAAAATCCAGCACAAGCTAATGAAGTATGTGAAATCCACTCTTAAGAATGTTACCGATGTGTCAGTGACATTTACCAGGACCACATACCCACATAACTTCACATAACCCAGACTTAAGAACAGATGATCTGAGAATTAGCCATGTGATTAAATCCACTCATTTGGTTAGGTGAGCAAAAGACACCCCTATCTACTTCTTGGCCCTCCCAGAAGCGATGTTGAAATGATAGCAGTTATAAGAGGAATTTTGAGGGCAGTGCTAGTGGCAACGATGCCTTACTTCATTACTACTTTTGGAAAGCAGGACTGTTCTGTCCAAGACTAAAAATATTCTGCACTACCTTTGCATTTCCCTGTTTCTACCTATGCATTCTTAACAGATCACTATTTTTAGAAAGTCATTACATGCAGACGCTTCTGATGTACTTGAGGAGGAAATGGAACTTCACGACTGCAGTACCGCGCACAACGGCCGCCAGCTCCCTCAGAACGGGAGGTCACGTTACAAGCACACTCCTATTTTCTCTACTGAACTTTATAAATCCAAAGATTCAAACCAAAACAAACAGAAAATGCTCTAGTTTCCCAGAAAATACTCAAAAGCTGTATGTGAATAATGGTTCTTACACTGCATGTGTTGTGCCATAACCCAGTTGTGGAGCAGCCTGTAGTTTTCCACAGACCCCTTCACCATTTCTACCAACAAGTCGTAAGCAGCAGCCCTTGAAGAGTGTGACTTGCACTTTGGCTGTGATCTGTCTTTCAAACTTGGCAGCAAGAACAGAAGATTGAAGATGTCTCTCAGAAACTCCTATATAAAACAGTTCAATCAGCAGGGTTAGCAGTTTGAATGGGTTCTTAAAAGACAATAGGCATGGTTTAACAATCTTCTAGAAACTTCTATAGACTTTCTAGAGCTCTACCTTTTAAAGAACCTTCTGACTTGTATACTAGTTCTGAATAACAAATATCAGCAACTTTTGTGTGCTACATGAAGTGAGCTCTTATATAGCTTAGAGAGAAACACGTCCACTGAAAAAGAATGACAAATTATGTTTGATTCATGATTGATATTTTGACAAATCCCACACGTTTTTGTTAACTTTAAGACTAGTTTCTCCTAGTGATAGCACATAACACTCTAGCAGTTTGAGTTTTATGAATCACTGATCAACCATGAAACAGGCACTAAATTATGTGCCATGCATACTGGAAGTTTATTTTCCCATTGTTTCTTGTTTGGAATAGCAACTGAACTATAAAAGGTGTGGAGCATAGCTGTGCCAAGTCAGGTTGCCTTTGGATGATAAATGCATACTACAGACTGATATTTATTTTTACCATCCCAGATTAATACCCTAAAAACCTCAGATGATCTGCCTAAACCTCAGCATCTTCCCTCTATGTAATCAATTTAATCTGATAAAAATAAAACAAACATTAAACATTAAAAGGATAACAACAACAAAGAAGAACATCTGTATAGGTCTGCAGGAACAGGTGATCATTGGTCGTGCTCTTCCATAACTACAGCACCTTCAAAGAAGGGCAGAATGGGGAAAAGACTTTCCTCCACCTTTCAGCTACAACATGAACATTACTGATTAGACATTTGAGTCGTATAATGAGAGATAAATCAAAGAAGAAATTCAGTAGAATTTATAGAGCAGTATTTCAACAAATTTCCTTAGACAACTAGCAATTCATTTGCAGGCTTTATGTCTAGGGCTGATGACATGACCCATAGCCTACACTTCACTGCTTCTGTACAATGTCTGCAACCTTATAAATCATGTTAGCAGTGTGATATTTTAGTTGTCTACAAAACCAGACAATAAATCCTCTATCTCTGCAGAATTTTGAATGTGGGTGGGTTTTTTTCCCCCCAAAGTTATCTTCTTGAGGGTTTTTTTTTTTCAGGACAGAATTCTTCCTCCATTTACAGAGCACAGGCTGCCAATCCAGTTACTACACTTCTACAGTTTCTACACTGTAATTAAAAAATGTTCTTCCTGAATTTCCGCATTCAAGTCAATTCAGTTAAAAGGCCCTTTTTAAAAGCCAGACTCTCCCTTTTAAAAAAAAACTAACTACGTTCTAAATATGTTTAAAAATGGTCTTCTGCAGAGTACACAGCAAACATCACCATAAAAAACCTTGTTCCAGTGCACAGGGAAATTCCTATAGCCTTCACATTAAATTTTATAACCAGGATCTTATGTTTCTAGCCGAATAATATGGAGAGCTCTTCTGGCAGTACAGTTAATCAAAGTTCTTCCAGATTTCTGCACACTTTAGAGAAAGAAAATCCCTAAAATTAAAAATAAATAGATACCTGATTTCCTCATAGTTAGCTGGTATCAGGAGTGTATGCGGGGCGGCAGCCTGACTCCTTTGCCTTCCTAACCACTCTCACCAGGTGTAGATGACTACAGCCCACCAGCAGACCAGCTGCATCTACTCACTGGAATTGCAGACCCTGCTTTCAGCTGCAGCCTCTCTCAAACAGGTCTTTTAACACAACAGCCATCTTCAGGTGTCCCAGACTAGAAAAGCAGTAACTTCAGACATCTGGATCTATTTTCTCTGATTAACACTCTCAGTCTTCTATCTGTGCTGATTGAATTCTGACATGTTGGAGCAGGGAAGACAAAGAACTCCATACATGATTTTACTCAGAGGCTAAATGCAAGACTCCAATCTTAAAAATATATCTCTTTACCATCAAGGTGACCTGAAGATACACCTTTCTAGTGAACACGTGCTAGCCAGGGGATCTTAAAAATGTATTTTTGTCCACTTAGCAGTGATAGGCAGTGTCATCAAAGAAGGTAGTGCCACTGTTGTCACAAAATGTGACCTTCAAAGTCTGCCAGTTATTTCCCAAACAGTAATTTTGTTTTCTCAGTAAGAGAAGGAATCTGTAGGGAATAGATGGCAGGGTGAGCACCAGAATCCTCCAGACAAGTCTAAACTATCTTCAGTATTTGCCAGTGTATTTTCCCAGATATTTTTTCACCTGCCTTTGCTCAGAGTGAAGCAGGTGGTTTCACATTTGCCATCACACTGAACACAATACAAAGCTCTTCGCTAATGCACTTTACAATATGCAGTTAATAAGTGTTCTTAACTGGACATAAATTTTAAGAAAGAAATAGCAGTAGATCAAATTTAGTTTCCCTGGGTCTCAACAAAGCCAAACTCTTTTTGAGAAGTTTATTGTAGACACTGCTCTGTTCACATTCATCCATTTTCTAAATGAAATTTCTGGCCTCCCTGTGATATACTACATACATGCAACAAGGATTCTGTATAGCATCACTTCTCTTTAACTTCCATTTAACATTTTCTTACACTTTTTATATATCCAAGCTACATAAATCTGATCTATGCATGCCTCCTATTTTAATTTTATATCAGCCTCCGCACTGCACTCTGTGAATCAAATTCTTGCTCTAACTACATCTGCAAGCTCTCCATACTTAGAATACACTTATTCCAGGGGAATTACACAGCAGCAGTCTTTTAAAATGCTGTCATCAATGTAACTTTTATGTTAGGTCGTGCACAATCTGGACACTATTAAAACTTTTGGACAGTAAAATTACTTTCAGTGTCATTTTATGGTAACAGAGTAAGAGACAAATGTAACACAATTGGATACAGGGGACTATTTATGGTGCACTGAAACATGAAGTACACATTTTTAGCAGCTTTCCCCTGCCTAGGCACTCTCCCACCTCTACAAGCTCAGGTGGAATGCAACTTTCTTGTAACAGGTATCTGCCACTGTGTAGTTGTAGAGCTTAAAAGTTCCTTTTAGAATACAACTGTCCCAGGATATGGTCAAAAACCAGCAGTTGTTACTGTTTTTTTAATCAGTTAATGCTGATCAATATTAAAAGCATTTAAAGAAATACAATTTCTAGGATGTAAGAATTCTGTCCTGAAATTAAATACAGATAGAAAGAGAAGGGTCTGTACATGCTACTTTTTGTTAAAGGAATGATAGGTGTGTTTTTACCCATCATCCTAAGGCTAGAAATACAATACACTCTCATACATCAAGCGCTACAACCAAAATAGCAGTAAAGAAAGGTGAAATGAAGAAAGAACAGTTAGAAGGGATGACACTGTTTTATCTTTTTGAGGCCTTGCAGTGTCCTTTTCTCACCTGGCCCTCACGAGAAAATTTAAAGGGTGGTTTGTGCTTAATAACACTTGTTGCCAGACGAAGCAGTCCTGTAAGCCCATCGTCTTCTATATTACCATCTTGATGGTCCAGGATTTCTCTGCTATATACAGACACGTAAATGCAAAAGAAATGTTAAAACTCTGCCCCACTAACAATAAATCCAATGCAACTTACAAGTGAAATTGGGGTTAGCAACCCTTACCTCCGAATGCAATCAGCAAGATGTCTTGCTAGTGCATCTAAGTCAAGCAGTGTGGTCTGATTAAAAAGAAAATGGCATATAAATTGAAAACAATTATGTACTTCATGAATGACAACTTACAGAGCTAGTCCGAAACAAGAACATTTTAATGGGTTTTTATAAATGTGATAAAACTCTTTTTAAAATCAATGCTGTACAGTTCAAATGAAGTAATGTTTATTCTTCCAACTGATCCCACAAATATATCTGCCATACTGAAAAAAATGGAATAGTGTCAGAGAGAAGCGTTTAATTGTTATTTCTCATGAACACACAGTTTGGCATCAGAGGGCTGAAAAGTCCCATGAGCATTTCTTGTTTGAGCAACATGCAGAAGGAGGAGGCAGAACCGTAGCATTGCTAAGATTCAATTAGTAAAACAGAAATGGAAGGAAACTGAGCAGAGGAATGAGGGGCAGCAGCAGAATTTTTGCCTCTAGATCCAGAGTTAGGAGAAGACAGGACTTTTCCATTTTGGAAACAAGGATTAAGGCTTCCTTCCCTTCCAGCAATCCTGCTGCAACACTGAGAATGAACCAGAGCTTTACGCAGGGCCACCAGCCAGCACAAGCAGTCGCAAAATTTGCCCAGAAGATAACTTTAAACCTTCAGAGATACTTCAAAAGTTGTAAGTTTTCTAACCTGTGCTAACTAGCTGTTAACTGAATTGTATCCCCTTTTAGCTTTAGCCAAAGATTCTTAGACTACCTCCTTCTTTGACTGCACTGAAATTACAGTAATCCCAGTGTGTTACCTTCACCTAAATTCACCCTCTTTGTGTATTATACCCATTTCTTCCTCCCTGACACTGCAGGTTCAGTGTCTGAAGCTTTCTTTGACCAAGAGACAGTAAATACACGTCAGAGAGTAAGGAAAGCTGGGAGGTGGGAAAGATCCAAGAGCCATTCACAGCAATTCATTTAAGTAAAAACTGAAGTAAAAGTGGCCTGAATATCCAAATTTTAAAAAGCAAACGTTCATAAGAATGAAAGCAAACCCTACCTGACTTGCATCTTTGACATGTATGTTATCAATCAGTTTGCACAGCAGCCAAAAGTATTCCTTACAACCTGGTCGCAGCACTGTTTCTTCTTCATAATCCTCTATCTGTGAAAAGAAATTGCTTTTGCTCTGAAGTACATCAGACAAAAAATGTAGCAAGCCCAGTAACTGTTGCAAGACTATTACTTCCCACAAGCCACTATTTAAGATAAGTGAAGTACAACATATTTACAAAGGTAACAATGCATGTTCTATTTTTCTTCTGAAATATATACTAATTTTCTTAAAAGTTTGTTGAGATGATCTGCCAGACACTTAAAAACCAAACAAATAGTACTGACTCCACCCTAATGGCTGCAAATTGCAAAATTTTTCAATATTAGACTAGACAAAACATGAGAAACTTCTGCTGAGTTCAACATTAGTTAATACAACTAATCTTAAACTCTTCTGAAACTGAGTCAAATAATGTAAAATATGCAGATTGTTAATTTTTTTTTTTTTAAAAACCAACTGAATGAACCATCCTTAACCTGAAATCAAATGCCACAGGAATAAAATGCCTGACAGGCCCAAAACCCAGGCTCACGCTTCACTGCAGTACAAGAGCTCTCCTTCAGATCTACCTACTTCAGCTGAAGTCAGCCCCACACACCCCCCCCCCGATAGCACTGCCAGGTCTATCATCCCCAACTGATGGCAAAATCATCCAGGTTAATTCAAACCATCTCTATTAATCCGCACTCATTAACAGTGAGAACTCCTCCTGAAATCCCTCTGACAGCATCCACAGAATCTATTCCATTTACAAGAGCTGTGAGGACCATAATGTTCCAATGGGAAAACAGTAGGAACTGATTGGGAAATAGTAACATTCAGCCACAGCAACAGAGGGCTCCTCTGTGTAAAACAATGCACAACTTATGGACTTACCTCATCTAAAAGGGAAATTGAGGCATATATTAAAAACTCAACTGTCATTTGCTAGCAGTGTGTTATATGGACACCAGAAATCCAGAACAAAAGCACTTCCCAAACACTATTCTGCATTCTTCCAAGCACAGGTAAGCTTTAAATTACTGTAGTATCAGAGCTTTAATTACTTTTGTGAAGTTTCTGGAAGTGTCTAAACCAAAAGTCTCAATATCTCAGTGTAACAGTATGCCAGACATAACGATAACGTGTTATCATCTTTTTCTTTTTATATTAACAACAGTAAGTTTCAATAGATCTCTGATAAAGTTTTGTCATTTCTTAAATTCTTACCCGAATTGGTTTGAGAGCTTGAGCATCAGGGAGAAATTTTAATAAGGTTGATGCAGCCAGCAGCAGAAAGGACCGATTAATTGAGTCTCCCCCATCCAGACCAGAGAGAGATAACTTGTATAAACCATTGCACGACTCGTGGCGGACGGCAGTCTTTATGAAAAGAAAAGAATTAAATGATTATACACATTATTTAGAAGATTTTTTTCCTTTTGTTGACTTTTCTTTCACATGCATGTAATAAGTTCCTTTCATAATATTATCAGGTTATCAAGGTTGAGTGTGCCTTTCTAAAAACACATATTAAAAATAACGTACATTTAAATTACTTTTAAAAGAAATGAAAAAGACACTGTTCTAACAAAAAAGCCCCTTGTCTCCTGAGCCTGTATTTTCTACAGTAAAGATTACAGCTGGCTACTAAAATAGAAATTTCACATCTGGGCAAATTGGGGAAATCCATGTAATGCTGGAACTTACAGGTTCCCAACTATAGGGTCAATTTGTTTTAAGTCACTAAAATAATTTTCTTAATAAAAATATCCACAGACTCTCTCACATCCAGCTACAGAAGTTTGCACTCTTCCTACTCCAGGTTTTTAAATGGAGTGAGCACGTAAGCTTTTCCTGTGCTTGAGTAATAAAGTGACAGATAATAATTATCACATCGCGCCCTTTATGCACCTTTATGCAATTGCTGGTAAATACAATAATTTTCTACTATGTCTATCTTGATGATGCAATTTTCAAGCTTTTCTTACACCAGGAAAGATTACTTCAAGATAAGAAAAGATTTGGTAATAACAAACACTTTAATACCAATTCTCATTCACCTCACTTTGTGATAAAAAGTACAGCTGAAAAAAAATATAATGAGGGAAGTACAGTTGGACCAATCCATGTTCAAGGGCATCGCCCAGGCATGTCAACAATGAAAAAATTACCTTCAAATAGAAGCCAAGAAGGAAGATGAGAGGTTATAACCTAGTCTGCAATCACTCACAAATGCAGCACCTTACATGGTAACATGGTACTTTAACTACAAATGATTACTTCTTAAAGAGGACTGCAAGTAACTAAGTCAGATCCTGCCTACTTTTAGTAGGAAACAACATGTTTTGAATTTAATAGTAGCTTGAAACCAAAGTTAACCCTGTTTCATAGTATGCAGTAATTAGTAATACAACAGCCTGTCCTTTAACATACCTCTGGAATGAGAAGGGTAAGTTTCTTCAGCCAGTCTTGCAAATGATCACTGTCTGCCAGGCTGGATTTCACCAAGGAACAGCAGTGAGCCCAACTCACCAAGAGCCACATTGAATAATGAGTGACTGAAGGAAAGCGAGAGAAGAGGAAATCATGCTGTAACTAACAAAATAGGCTTTTTAGATTGAAGAGCTGCATGGTCCTGGCATATAGGACATTTACTTCAGTCACACTAATGTACGTGGGCAGATAAGATACTATCTAAACTCAGAATTTTACCCACGTGCTTACTAATTACTGACCGCTGTACTACTGATGATGATTAAATTAGATCATCCTAAATATCATCCATCTGGGGCACAACCCTTTCCCCCATCTCTACTTATTAAGCAGTGAGCTGGCACTTTGCTAACGGGTGGCACACGAACATTTCCCTGGACTAACTAGCGTATCTGCTCCTTTCTTCTCAACAGCTAAAAGAAAGACTTCAGTAGGCGATACACAGCATCTAGTGAGAATATGAGTTCACAGACATTAAGGTCCCAGGAGAGAACAACGTGGAAAAAACAAAGGCAACATACAAGCCTGGGAGGACATAACTATATTTATGCAGGCCTGTGCTGTACCTTTGACTATTTCTCTAATACAGACTTAATCTGAAACAGATCAATTAGACCCTTTGTAAGAAACCTCTACAAGACGGATAAATGAAGGACCTCCAAGGAATTTGGGGCCCAGAATGATCTCTGTAGACCAGCATAAAGGTGACCACTGGTGATTCTATTATGGTGTTATATATGCTGCTCTTTGGAAGAAGGGAGCACAGCTGCTTTTCTTCCGGAGATGAAGGTATAGCTACAGTACAACATTTCATTTCATATAAACAGATAAGTGAAGCCTCTGTGTGTATTCCCACCTAGTTTATAACAGCCTTAACACTACCAAGGAACATAATTTTAGAGCATTCTAATGGTGGAATAAAACAAACACGTAATTTGTTACATTCGGTATGGTTTTATTACTATTAGTTCATAGCATATAGCTATTTTGCAGCACTAACCTTCATGTCTTGATCTGTGATCAGACTGAGCTTTCAGCACCCTGAACAGGAAGAAGATAAAGGCATTTGAACTTTATCACAGAGCATAACAGACTATCACTTAGAAATACAAGTACACACAAGTAATAACACAGTTACTCTTAGGTACCCACTAAGAAAAATTAAATTTTAATCTTTAAATGATTAATTTATTGTGGTAGTCAAATAAGCAGCAATGATAAAATGATTAAAATCTCCAAGTCACTCCCTCAAAGCTTTAATCACAAAATAAAAAGTACAAAATACCACAACCCCTTTATTTTATCCAAAAAAAGCATAAAACACAACTGCCACACTGTATATGTCTAAAATGATTCCTGCTACTCAACTAGCAGTTAAGCACACTTGCAGATGTGGCTGGAAATGCTCTGAACAACTATAACAAACTTATGAACACAGAGTAAAACACACTGTGCATTGCTTGGAACCCAGCAATTCTCCTTCACCAAAAGGAACAAAAAACCTGACCTCCCCACCATGAGTCTGCTGCAGGATCCAGCCTTACACAGGATTGCTTTTCTCAGGACAAAAGGCAAAAAGTACAAAAATGTCTAATGGTCTGGTTCTGTGTCTTCTGTACATGCACATGGACTAAAACAATAAGGGCGAGTTCAGCAGTAATAAGTTAACGTTATTAGGATGAGGAAACTAAGTCAAAACCACCAGATCCCCAAGCAGCTTAGAAGTGAATTTATTTTAATTTCTCCTTTACACTGCCTTGAAATTGCTACAGAGAGAACAAAGAAATAGTTTTGACATGAGAATTTATGAGACCATACCACATACAGTTCTTGCTCCATGTCTTATACTCTGATCCCTAATAGTGCTCACCTCCTCCTCCTCCCTTACTCCTCCTGTAAGTGTAGGATAACTACCAGAAGAGGGGAGGGACTAAGAAAAGCAAGTCTAATGCCTACAGACTTAAACTTCTCATACTGGTGTTAATGGGGACTACACCTGAAAGAGCTAGTTACTTTATTTAAAGCAGTGATGAAAATGCAGACACTTGATTAGTTTTATTACAAAAACAAAAAGATATTGTACCTAGGTGCCAAGTTGTCATATGTATAAGCAACTGACATAAGTCGCTGAATCAAACTGGTTCCCTGGACAAGTACAAGAAACACCTTTAAAAATTGAAGTCAAAAGAAAAAAAACAACAGTTAATATAACAACAAGCTTTTTGATCTGTTTTTAAATTATACACACTGTGTGAATCTAAAACAAACCCACCTGTGTAAAGGGAGGAAGAGCAAAAGATGTATCATAACCTCTCCATAGTTAAAACAGATTGTTTTTATCGAAGCAGACCTAAAATCCGGTGTTTCATTGACTGAATCTAGATGCTAAAATTGAATTCTATTTTTTTCATTTCTCAAAAAAAGACAATTTAACTGAATAGAGAGAACAAGCATTTATTCAATGCTTTTAGTAAAAACACAGTGCTTTTTGAAAAGGCATAGGTCATTCAATTCCTTTTAAAACTCTTAGGCTTGAGAAGCCAGGGTGGAGGATGAGGTTGGATATGTAAATGTCCTCTATCTCTGATCAACATATTTTATTGACTACACATTCACTTAAATTATTCATCTTTAGAGAACCTGACAGGCTACACAGAATTTTCAAATCAAAGTCCAAAGAAAGTCTTTTAAAATATTTAGGTAGCAAATCTACCGCAATTAAAAATATTCATCGATTGACAATTAAAAATTTAAACAGTTACAGAAACCAGTAGCAGCATTTACACACAGCCAATGTTAAAAATTTTAACACATTGGATAATTTCCCTGTATCATAGTAGCTTTGGCAAGGAAGGGATCTGTTTTATCAAAAATGCCTAATACTTATGGACTAGTTAACGTCTTTCCATATATAACAATGATAAATGGGCAGTTTGGCTCCAGCTCACAGTTCAGATCTACGCTGTCTGGCAATCACAGCTGGTCCTGTGTCCAGGAGCAATAGATTCACAGTGATCATATCCCTGATGCCAAAATACTACGATTAAACCTCAGGCTTGGTCTACATTAGGAAATCAGCATGTACGAATCTGGTAGGAAGGGCTTCAACTTTACCTAAGCCCACCATAGACTCACTCAGAGATCCTTAGCACACTAAGTTATTTTAGTGTCTACTAAAGGAATCTGAAAAGGCATTAGTGAGGATGGGGGCAGCCCATGTAACAGGTTACCATAAAAAAGAATATCTTTTTTAAAAGTTATTAATTTGCAAAACAAAACCTAAGAAATAGGGATAAAGCACTGTGCCAATCACCAAAAAAAAAAACCTTTTAAAAGCTTTAAAACCTGCCAGGTTATAAGCAATTAAAATACTTTTTAGAGGATAACAACACAGAGGATGTAGATTAACATTAGTAGATTTCACACTACGTTATTTTATTACCAGAATTAAGGCTTCACACAGCAAAGGGGTCAATTTTCTGAAGCTGACAACATGGACACACTGTTTCTCTCTTACCTCTGTTAAACGGGGTATATGAAGGCCCTTGACATGGTCACTCGCGGTCTTCCGTGATTTGCCTGGCCATGTTCTTTTTCTGTGACTCTCTGCTACCCCAGACCAGGCAAAGACATCATGGTAAGCCAAATCCAGATCTGAAGGATCAACTGCAAACTGGCATATCAGCTTCAGCAAGCAAGCAAGACAGTCTAGCTGCCACTGCGAATAAGAAGATGACATAATTCCTTTTTCAGGGATCATTTTACAAATAATTCCACACATGCTAGAATTACTAGAATAATTCTATGCTTGCTAGGATTTTAAATGAAAAGCTCAAAATAAGGTATAACAGATAAACAGCTAGAATTCTAACTGGCAAAACCTTGCCAGAACAATGTAGAGGAAGGGTTTAAACAAAAAGTTCCTTCTTATAATGAAGACATTTTCATGAGCTAGTCCTACTAACGGGTGCATGCATGAATATACAGAGGAAATAATCCAAGAGTTAAGAGCCTTCCCTGCACTGTATTCAACTACAGCACAGGGTAATAAGTATGGTGTACAGAAGTGCTTTCCAGATGAATATATTCAACCACACAGAGACAATAGATACTGCTTCAAAACCTCCACTTTGTATTGTAGCATCCCTTGTTAGATGAAAACCATGGATACATTTAGTACCTCTTGAGATCGATTTTCACAGTCTTCAGCTGTGTGGCTATGACCAAACACAGCACCTGCTCAGCAGAAGGTGCATTATCAGAGTAAAATTAGCAAAAATAGATCACCATGTGACAGCCACACATGAAGAAGTAGGTCAGCTAGCTAGCACCTATACATGCATAAGGCTAAGGTACTGAGATGCAGAATATATTCAACTTCTGCAGTGCTGCGCATACTTTCTGGTGAGACCCAATAAAAGCAATAATACAAACTTTTGTTTATACACTGAATGGAAAGAATGACAATTTGTTTCTAATACTGAAGTAATTTTAGAATACACAAAAATCAGATAAAACCCATTAAATTTTAACCTGCCTTCTTTGTAGCATTTCAGTAACTGTCATCAGTTTTATACATACATGTGTATGCTTGATCATTTGCATCTTTTTGTGTACATATGATTCAGAGCTTGAGACAGTTAAACTTTTTAACTGAAATTCCACAGAATTGAAAATAAAAAGGAAACACTAGCTTCTAGGGAAGGGAACAACAAAAGGGAAAATTAAAAGTACCCCCTTCCTCTTTGGCAACTTTTTTAAAAGTCAGAAATGCAATAGTATTATCAATGCAGTCACACTCATTCCCAAAGACAACCCAGCTGCTTCTTTTTCTCTAGGATGTTCCCATGATGTACAATTTTACGTTCTACAAATCAGGATTGATTTGGACAACAAATATTCAACAATATGTAATAAAAACAGAAAAAGTGGTTTCAAAATATATAAAAGCAGAAGTATAAAGGATTTTTAAAATTTAAATAGAAATCAATTTCTTCCAGAAATATAAAATACCCAAGAAAAAGATACTATTTCATAGACTCTGGGAAGTTTAATTCTGGAATTCATTTATTTCACTTGCTACAGAAAAGTAACTGTAACAAAGGCTGAAAGTAATGAAGGCTTTACAAAGGACAGCTATATTATTCTGGAGGAAAAGGGTGAATAAACACCTACCACAGTCCATGACTCCTGTTCTTTAGGCTCTAAGATTCCAGAATTGAAAATTTCTAGTAACTGTTGGAGTCCTCCAGCAGCAACAAACTGCAAGTGCATTAGAGAACCAACGTGAGAAAAAGCAAATACAGACATAACACTAAGTTCAGCTAGACACCCATCTAAGCTTTATAAATAAATAACCTGATAAAATTACTCATCTGGATATTTAATGAAAAACAAACGAAATAGCTGTACACAATGACAAATTTATAGGCTTGATAACAAAGAGCAACTTTGAAATGTTATACCTAAATTTGCCATCAAAAAACCTTCCAAGATAGGTCTAATTTTTAAATGAGTTATCACTGCACATCTGTTTTGAAAACCTGTATTGGGTGTCACAAAATACTGTAGGAAATCAAACCTTGCAGCTCCAAGTGTTTTTGCTATTTTCTATTTGATCTTCACTCGAATCATCTGAATCTGGGTAAAGGTCACTGTAGCTTCCCTAAAGAAAATGAGAAAAATTCATTGTAAAAACAGTTGTAGAACTAAAATGCTATAAATTAACTCATTAATATACACTTTGGTTCAGAGAGAAAAACATATATAACTGTGCATGAAACTCTATTACCGTAGATTCACGTCTTATTCTCCTGTTGGGCTTGCCCAAAGCTTCAATAATTTCCAGGGCATACAAAAGTTTATGGGCACTTTTTATTCGGAGAAGATCCTTCCAGCTAAAGCCATCATTACCCTTAAAAGATAAAAATAACCCCAAGAAAACAATTGACACAATTATATGTAATGCTGATCTATCTAAAAATGCAAGAAAATAATTTTTTTTTAAAGCAACATGGACAAATTATTTGGTTTCTAATGTTTTCTATTATTTGAAATTAGACAATTTCAAGCCCATTTCTATACGTGATTAACCATTTCAGTAATTTGAATTCAGCCCTGAAATTTGAGTAAAACCCCCAACATTATTATAAGCTAAGGTACACACAATTTTGAAGTAAAGGAAACCAAATGTCACACTCTAAATTCTAACTTCCACCAAAATCCTAATGCATGTATCCGTAAAGACCTGTAATATCTAAAACCCAACAGTTAACGTGCCATTTCAACAACTTTAAAAGATGCAGGAATTTCATATATAGGGCAAAAAACCCCAACTAGGTAAGTACCAATGTTTCAAACTTTTAGAAGACAGTCCAAAAGGATTGCCAGCACAATAGGCATCACGTTGAAGCCAGGCTCCAAATGAAGTAATCTCTGTTTCAATTCAAACCAAAATATTCTGACAGTTAGAACTGATTACTCTTCTTATTTATTATATAATTAAAAAAAAAAATTAAAAAAGCTTTGGGAACTGATCCCTCTGTTTAATTTCCTAAGAATTATTGCTTACTTGTCTCTCAGCATACTTACTATTTAACAGTCCTCTTTGGGTAAAACTCAAGTAAACCACTAGAAAGCATTCATGTATAACAAACATGCATAACCAGAACTCGTTGTTTACCTGCTCATCTGAAATGTTCTGGAATGCCTGCAACATATTGGGGCATGTTGGCAGAAGCATTAACAGTTCCCAGACACGTCTAGATAGGTTTTCTGCATGGAGATGGAGTTCTTCACACCTTGCACTCTGACAAGGCATAGAGCAAGAATTATTATTTTGAACTTTGTGGTGAAAATCAGATTTTGAAATCCAGAAATGTATTTATTTTTAATTAAGAAGCTATGCTTCCTATCTAATATAAATTAATAAATTAACATGATATTTGAAGACATATTGAACATGCAAAACACTTAAGTTCCATTATCTTTACAGTGTATCACATATTTGAGTGTATCAAATACTTGAGTGTAAACAAAAGAAATTACTGGTTCAAATATACTAGTGGCTATTTAATTTCCCACAAGGTAGTGATAGCATGTAAGATATAAAAGTAGAGTTGCTGCAATAAAACCTTTACAAACCATTCTTCAAGCCAACTCCCATTGTTACCACATCTATTTAAATCATCAATATTCTGTTTTAGGAATTACTTTTTTATACCTTCTACAATATTTAGAACATTTAAAGTATATCAGAATAATGTTGCTAAGAAAACCAGAAAAATCATGATACTGACTATACCATACCTGAAATGCGAATAAACAGACAATAAACATATCTACCAACTGGACAGAGTATACAAGAAGTAGGCTAGATGAGAAAAATTGATCCAATTAAGTAAGACTTAAATGTAATTGTTCTAATAGAATTATTCTAAATTACCTCACTATCTTCCATAGCCACTTCTCCAGAAGGAGGCTTAAAAGAGGCGAGCATCTCTAACAGATCAAAAAGGGTGGTGAGATGAGGTTCTTGCAGGAGTAAAAGCATTGGAATGTTGTCCTTCTGAGGAGGAGGTAGGCAAGATGCTGGAAGCTGAACACCTTCACCTTTACGTTCTCTTCTTGGTGCACCCAAGGATACAAACACCATCTAGAAACAAAGAGAAGCAAGGAGGACAGACACCATTTTAAAAATGCACATACTAAGGCCATAATGTTTTCAATAGGATCCGAATTAAAAACCTAAAGGTGCATTAGTATCTTTGTTGTAAAATCTTTGCGAGCAGCCATTTCAGCAACTGCCATAATTACAGCTTGGTTTTGCTTTCACTTAAGGCATTCATGGAGTAGCTGCATAAGCTGTTGCTGTTACAGCAGATGATCCTGTTTCCTTGTCTCTCATCCCTATTTTGCTACTCAGGCTGGGGAGACACTAGTACTGGTCTGATTTCTCAGTACATGAACGAAACAGCACAAACACTAATCCAGAGGAAAAATGAGGTAAATTGGCTCAAAGGACCAGAAGAAGGACAGTGAGAGCGTATCAATACAAATACAGTGCAGCTGGCAAAGCAGCCATTTGTCACACTGGCATAACCCCGTGGTGGAAAGCCATTCTCAGAAGAACTGTTCCTGCTGACTAGTTATCACCTCCATGAATTGATCACACCCAGCAATTCTGCAAACACAGGAACTCACGTGAGACTGCATCACAGCTCAATTCTGTAAAATTATCTCTGTCAGCAAGAAGAAATTATTTTAAAATCTGGTTTTGCTTTTGAATTAACCCAATTCCTTTAGCAAAAGGAACAAATGAACAACTGAACACACAGACCAAAAGATCAACCAATCTGGAACCGCAAGAGTCAAGACAGACCACCTGCTACAACAGCTAAGAGCTGGCAGTGGCACATGTTTAAGCATACTGCCAGCAGTAACATTTCTAAATGTATGTAGCAGGTCCCTGAAAGTGTGTGGTAGGTGGAAGGTGTATTTTCCTTTAGACAGAAAGAATGTATGTGATGATCTGCTGGTAAGTGCTGTTAAGGTCCCACCTCCCTAAAACAGACATGATGCCATTCACCCTTATACAAATCAACTTAGGCTTCTGGACACTCTGGGGCTTCAGCAAATTTACAAGTAGACTGCTCTAACAGGAACGCTGAATGGAAATTAAAACATTACAAATAAGCATTAAAAAATCACTCAGACTGAACCCATGCAGGGAGAGAGCTCGTCTTCGCTGTTACAGAGATGAGTTCAACAATTCAGACAAAATATGGATACTTGACTTTGTTTTCCTTGGTGTCCAGATTTCCTTAGTGAATGAAAAAAACCTGAAATTTTTCTTCCAGTCACATTTTTTGCATCTGCTAGCATATCTAGAATTAGCTCTTTAAACTTGCTAATTCTTTTAAAGACTGACAACAGCAGCAAGGGCTGACAGTGTTAGTTTGAGCTTACAGGAGGCGCATGTTGTATAGTGTGAAACAGTTTCAGAAAACCAGAGGATGCTCCCAAAGAAAAATTCACCTTCCACCACGTCCACATGTATCAGCTGTACAAGACAAAAGCAACTTATCAAGCAATCTTTTCCAGTAACTGCTATCTATAGGCTGGTAATACCTGCATATCCTTAAAACCCAGTTCATGTAGCGTCTTTTCATCATAATCAGTTGTCAGCTCATGCCCAGATGAAATCATTCTCACAGGTCCCATGAGGCCACCTAGGATAAAGACATTATTTCATTAAATCATAGTTCCATTTTCTAATGAAAGTGCTGAAACTTATTTTTAACAGCAGACCCTTCAGCTGCAATTAAAACAAGGCAAAAATTGAATGTAATTTCCTTATGAAAACAAGTTATTACAATAAACTCAATTTTTTGAAGTGAAAAGTGAAAACAATACAGATTAAAACATGCCTTCCATATTTTTTAGTAAATTATGCTATGCCAGAAAAAGATGATGGAAAATGATTACCATCTTACTTAATTTTAAGTTGGAAGTAAAGGTATAATATATTTCAGAAAGGAAAACCTGAGAAGACCCTTCAAAGAATTCTCAACACTGAACAAGAAATATGAATAAGAGATTAAGAATTCAATTTCATTTGGCACAGAAAATCAAGCAATGACTCTATACATCAGAGTGCTTATACAGTTCTAACCACCAATTCCAGTGCCCAGAGACACTTGTCACAGCCTGAAATTTGCTCTGCTGTTCAGTCACTGTTCGTACAAGTACACTTTTCCCGACGTTAGACCCTGGGCCTCCACATCAGAGAAGAACAGCCTTATACTGGGATTTCAACAAGGTTTCTTCAGACACTTTTTTTAAACTCCAAGTTCTGTAACCTGAACATGTCTAATAACAGAATATTACTTGTAGAATTCCAAGAGCCACAAGTCGATACAAACGGTCTGTACTGTTTATCTATGGTACCAGTGTTTTCCCACCTGAGGAAACAACTAAAAAACCAATGGAGGATGATGAGATTTAGCTCTAGAAAGAAGCAGCAAAAGAAAAACTTGTACTCTGAAATCACGAGCCTTTCATTTTTACTGGAATTGGATAAAGTCTACACAGGTTTTTCCTGAAATTGATGAAATAATCACCATTTCAGGTTTCTAACCAGGAACTGGGTTTTGTTGTAGATTAACTAATACAGATATATTAAAATGGACTCAGTAAAAGGTCACCGAGACAGAAGAGTGCACGATGTACCTTGTCAGTACCTTATGTGCCTCCCTTGATGCAGAATGACCTGAGTTTTTCAGTGTAAACAGTCAATATACTGAACCATAACTCACAAACACTTCTGTGACCAACACAATGTTATTACAAAGTCCTTGGGGTTTTTGTTCACGATTTTTTTTATCTACACAAAACAGTCCCCAAAACAGGGTATGGCTGAGTACAAGTACAGGGTTTAACCACAGGTCTCAGTTTCAGTCCTATATTCTCAAAATCAAGAGTTAAAAAGTAAAATAACAGGCAACTCGACTATTCCACACGCATGGTGGCATGCACAGAACAATGCAGAAACAGGTCTTCAGGAGTTTGGTTAATGAGAGATTCAGCCTCTTATAGGATTTTTTGCATCTATCAGCCATCGCAGATACAGCTTATAAGACAAAGTACTTTAGGGACATCAATACAGGTTTTAAACCTCGCACAGGACACCGGGTTTATGAATCGACAAATACAAATCTTATGGTTCTTCAGTTTCCCACAGTTATGGCATGTTAACAATTAGTGTAATAAACACAGAAAAACCAAACAAACATCCACAAAAAGCATACAAAATTACAGCACAGGCATTCCACAAAACAAAAGACACTGTATATACGTGACATGACTGAACTGCAGCTGCTGTAGGGCTGCAATTCTGAATTTTCTGAATCACATGTTTCTAAAATCCCAGCTAAACCAAAAGTAAATATTTCTGCTACGTGGCTATCTTATTTTCATCACTATAGCAGCTTCTGGCCAGTGACTGGAAAAGGATTTCACGAAGTAATTAAGATGCCTGACATTCAGTCTCGTTCACTGACACTGTGCCTCAGTCAAACATTTTTTTAAAAAGTTGAACTAGGAAAAGAAAGTTTGACTCATGTTTACACATTTGCTAATGTCAGTGGTGTGGGGAAAAAGTTAATGGACAGAATTTGTTTAGATAATATGTATTACATTGCTAACTCTTGCTCATAATGAGGAAGAAAAAAAATAAAACATTGAGAAGATAATTCAGAAAACAGTAACATTCTGAACAGCAGGATTTAGAAAAATCCTGGAAGATAAAAGCAGACATTTTCACTCACTCAAAATACATAAAGAAAGGGAGCAACAATTCATCACACTGTAAAGCAAGCAATGACCATCTCAGAGGCAAGGTGACATTCCAAATTAGGAGCATCAAAAGAAGATGAATAATCATTTTTGCTACAGGACAATCATAAATTAAAAAGCAGTTGCAGGAGTAAGGAAAATCTTACACCTGACTGGAATACATATATGTAGAAGATAAATTATGAATTTCAATTATGACCTCAGAATTCTGAATCAATAGCAAAGCTAGGAATGTATAAAATTCACAATACATAAAGCTCTATGTAACTAAACAACCTAATTAATTAAAAGAACAATGAGAAGAAAAATAATGCAGAGAAAAGTCTGCTGGGACTCGGAGCCTGGCTAGATCCAAAAACCTCTGGCAGATTTACACTTTTGTTGCTATTTCAAATAAATGTCAAGAAACAACACTAACAATTGAAGTGAGGGTGACGTTAACTATAGTTACAGCTAGAAGAAAATAAATCATATGCCTTTTTATTTATGATATCTGGGAAAGAAAAAACACATAATATTTGAAGCTCTAAATGGATAAATCCTCATAACAATGAAAAAGACAGTTATGAGTACTACAGCTTACCAGGGAAATCCCCTTTGCGGCTGCTTTGGCCAAACTCCTGCAGCTGTGCTTGTTGATTTATCTGCTCCTTCTGCAAATTTTCATACCAATGAGTGACTTCTGCCCGTAGATCAGCCACCTGATCACTAGGATACATTTCTATGGTCATCTGAAATAAAACATGTATTTTATTTTTCCAAGTCAGCAGTGGACTTACTGAACTTTAACAATGTAGGATGTGCTTGTAAAAGGGCTTTTAAGTACCTTGTCAGGAAGTCCAGCTGGCTGACACACAATTCGGAGTGGCAGTGACTGTTTATCACTCAGGGCTTTCAAGTGACTGCTGATCCCAGTGCCTTCGATCTGCCACTGTCTCAGATGATATGCAAACCTTAAGAAGCAGGGAAAAACATTGAAAAAGTACTTTTGTCAAACCCTCGTTTATCAAACATTTGTGTTAAAAATGAGAGGAAATATAAAACTTGCACCTTTATTTGCTGCATTTTTTTTTAAAGTAAGAGGATGTTATTGATATTCTAACTATTTTTTAAATAAAACTAAAGTAACTTTGAAAACGTTTCTTTGGTGAGGGATGGGAAAGGGGAAGCACATCCACACGTATTCATACAAGGACAAAGGCCAACTCTGGTAACTGGCTAAACCTTATATTACCTTTCAAAATTATCCACAGTATATCTTCACACAAAGAAAAACAAATGAACTTAATGAACAAAAACAAATGAAAAAAAAACCCAAATAAAACAAATGAACTTATTGCTTAAATAACTCATAACTCATCCTTCATTATGGTAAGAGGAATGCAAAGAAATTCTGCATCCAAAGATATCAATGGAGCTATTTACCTTCTCCTAAAAGCCTCCAGGTGTGTCTTGAGCATTAAGAGTCCTCTTTCAATAATGGTCAGACTTGAATGAGAGTCTTGCTCAAGATTACTAGAAGCTATCATCAGACTCTCCATACACTTGCTAATAAATTCCTGTTCTTTTTCCAGACCGGTTTTACCTGTAATATCAGTCAGAAGTCAATTATATATGCACAACTTTGGGACTATCTGTTTTAATACTAAGAATAAAAAGAAGATAACACTAGATATCCTTTACAAGGTTTTAAACAGAAAGCAAAAATTCATACCATTGATATAGTAAGAGTTGATGTACTGGATAGCCGCTCGACTGACATCACCAGAGTGCGCTCTCAAAGCGATACCCCAGAACTGGTCCATGCCACACAACTGTTTTGACACAAGGAAAACGTTTGTTTGGCTTGTCTGACACACAAAACAAAACACTGCCTCCTTAATTTACTGGGAGGGACACTTTTCCGACCTGAGACATTTTATTTACCTCCTGATGCAGCTACTAAAACCCATTCTGTTATCCCATCACTGGACACAATGATTACTGTAAAATCCTACCTTTCACAGAACTATTTTCAGACTCTGAAGCGTAAGAACTGGTACTGGTTAAAATTCAAATGAGTGGATTTTCATTTTTGACAAACAGGAATACTTTTAAATGAAGCCTTAGAACAACAACTATTACTGGTATTCACTGCAAGAATAGAAATTTTAATTAAAAAATGCCTCAAATCAAGTCACAGAAAATACCCTGTATACTATTCTATTTTTCTCTGTATTAAAAATCTACAGAACAAAGACTTCTAATGCACATCATACGTAACTGAGACATTTTACAACAGATTTCTAGTCATAATTAAATATGCCTAATAAAATGTTTTCTGAATCTTATTTATGGAAGTGTTACAAAGCCATTCTTTAAACACAACAGTGACTACGATTCATCATGTCACGAATATGATAAACTGCATGAAGATATAAAGGCAAGAAATATCACTTTCTTTGTGGTTTCCTATCTCTACCTCTAGAGACAAAAGCCACATATGCTTCCAGTCATGAGGGCAGGTCAGGATCTTTTCCATTTGACTGTCCCCTATAAGGAACTTTTGAGTCCTGAGATTCCACAACTCTCCTCAAGGCAGAAATCTGTACAGATCCCACCACTATGGACTCTGACATTGCTATCTCAAACTGGTAAGCAATATTCAAGCCACTAAGTTCCCGAGAGATATGCTGCTGCAGGTAAGTAATTTAACATTCCCTCAAAAAGAAGGAAAACATGAGGACAGAACCTAGGCTTACCTCTGAGTTTGAGCCACCATCATATGCACTAGTAGCCAGTCGAGCCAAATTACACAAATGCTGGAACAGGTTCAGGCCAGTCATACTAATAGTTTCAGGTTTCAACTGTGGCATCTAAATAAAATGAATGCACTTTAGTGTGGAAAAAAAGCAGATAGCAATTACGGGGTATTTATTTCATTAGCAGAGAAAAATGCCATTGTTACTACCTACCACATTCAAATTAAATAGATCAATTAAAATTAATTCTTGCAAAAGATCACACTGTCTGAATTTTATATACAGTACAAAAATATTAACTGCAGCTTAAACAAACCTCTTTCCTCTATCACTGATTTGGACTTTAACAGGACAGAGGGAAAAAAAATTATTATTGTAACTTTATCTGCTGAACTTATCAACAGCAGGACAGTTTGTCTGCATACACTGTGTCTGTTCAACACTCACACACTTACAAAACTAGACAAAAGCTGCATAACCTTGAAGAACTAAACTACATTAATTATGGTACAATCTGTAAATTTTGTAATGTCATTTGTTGAAATGGATGGGACCTCTTGCAAAAAGCTCTACCACTGCATGTTCCTATTTCGGTGGACCTATGGATGAGATTTATACATCTCTCCCCAAAAGAAGAAAAGTAGTTTTTTTAACTCAGGTAGATATATAAATAATAAAGGAAAAGTATAGTTTTGGGTGGCTGCTTTTTTTTCAAATTGAAATGAAATGCTACATAATTTCCCTACTCCCCTACGAAGAGAGGCAGAAGGAGATGGGCTTGTTCAGCCTAGAGAAGAGAAGGCTGCGGGGGGACTTCATTGCAGCCTTCCAGTCCCTGAAGGGAGCAGAGAAACAGGAGGGGAATCAACTTTTTAAAAGGCTACAGTGGCAGGACAAAGGGGAATCGATTAAAGCTAAAGGAGGGAAGGTTTAGATTAGATACTAGGGGGAAGTTCTTTACAGAAAGAGTGGTTAGGCTCTGGAACAGGCTGCCCAGAAAAGTGATGGATGTCCCATCCCTGGAGGTGTTCAAGGCCAGGTTGGATGGGGCCCTGGGCAACTTTATCTAGATCATGATTGGAGATTGGTGGCCCTGCCTGTGGCAGGGGGGTCGGAACTTTATGATCCCTGGGGTCCCTTCCAACCCAAACCATTCTATGATTCCAATACAACACACAGGCTACTTGCAAAGAAACACTTAGGTAAATACTTGCAGGAAAAGAATTCACACCAATCCCTTCCCTTCCTCCCTCCAAGATGAGGAAAAATCACTGCACGGTGAGCGGGGCCCTCCCAGACTGCTAAAGACATATACTTCATATAAATTATTTTAAGTAACAGAGCTGATATGGAAAGAAACCCTTTTATTAGAATTAATAAGGCTGCAATTAACTCTCTACATACCTTTTCCAAAAAAAGATGCTTGTACGTCTCCATGCCCATGGCGTGCTGATCTTTACTTCGTACTTGATTTAAGAACCAGTGTAGTGCATCATCGTAACATTCTGAATCTTCTACTAAGCAGTGCCACAGTATGTCCACTTGTTCTAAACTCAACCCTAAAATTAAGGAAGTACTTTTAACTACTACTCCTTTACAACATCATAGTGATACTGTACAAAAACCCAAGAATACACACAGAAGAATTATGGTAGTTTTTGTAAGGACAAGAAGTTTCTGGAAAGAACAAAAGAAAAATGCATCACCCATGAATTAGGAATCAGACACTTTTCCCCCTTTTAGAGCTTGTATCAGCTACAGTTTTTGCTGACACAGTTTTTGGTCATCAGTGCTGCCAGTTGTTACTAAATCACTGAGTAGCGTGGGCTGACCTGAGATCTCATACCAAACGACAGGCTGTTTCTCAGTTCCCAAGTAGATACTGGGCACAACCTGGAGTCCAGCTTTGAGCTGGGTATTGAGACCCTGGTATTTTGGTAACTATTTCATTGCTACTCCTTTCAAGAAAACCATAAGTTCGTATTCTTAGTTAGCATGTAAACATTTATGATCCCAACAAATTTCTTTTAAAAAAATTGTGACTGTTCTATTGGCCACAGCAAACACAGTGTTAGAAGATGTTTTTTGTAGCCTCTTGGCTACAGATATTCTCACTCCTTCCTGTACTGCAGTCCAACAACCAGAGAGACAAGCCATGCATGGTGTGCCAACTTTGACTGCCTATAATGAGGCTAGCTAAATGACTCCTACCTTGAGTCATTTTAATAAATGACCTCAATATACAGTCAGCTGAAAGTCTGCACAGAGCTGATGCTGAGACAACACAAAAGGCTACCAGTTTGCAAGGGCTAAAGAAGAGAGTGACCAAACCAATTTATGGAAAGGAAAGCCACCAAGGGTTACTAAAAGCACAGAAAATCAGGTTCAACTTCAAATTCCATCAGCCACATCAAAAGATTTCTATTTTTAATCTTTTAGAGTGAAAATATTTCAGCATCTGTATAGTTTACCTATCAAAGAGAATAACACTTTCTTGTAAAAGACCCTACAGGGAGCGTAAACCAATTTCTGACAGTATTAAAATATAAAGGACTATTCTACTTTGGCATCACAACTTACTTATGGTCTACTGCCCCACAAGATCTCTGGAAACATTACGGATATGAGGCAAAACCCACAAATACAGACTATATTATCTTCATCTCAGTAATTACTACAAAATCCTCATATTTAGAAAAAACAGAGCACAGAGAATGCAAATATTTCTTCTCACAGAACTGCAGTACAATCTCAATTCTAATGTTGGTTCTGTGCTTTCATCAACAAAACCTTCATTCTTTCGAAACAGTACCAGAGATTATTTAAAACTCTGTTTAAAATACTGTATTTATTTAAGCTAACACTGGTTATTAAGAACTGTATGAGCCTCACTATGAGGCACTTCTCTGATAAGGTAACTGCAATACTTACTGAAATGATCCGGTGATCCTAGAGTTGAAAACACACAGGTCAGGAATTGAAGACGAACCTGAACTTCTGCACTGTGGCTGTATCTAAAAGTTAAATTTGTATAAAAACAGAAGTTAATTTAATTACTTATTGTCATAACTTTTAACCAACTTGTACACATGCCTCTTAAGAGCATAAATAGTTTTTTCTTCTAAGTTTCTTTCTAAACTTCTAGTTCAGCATACAGTTTATAGTCCAGTTGCACATTTCAGAACCACACCAAAGTGTGATAACACATTTGGCATACTAGATGCAGTATTTTTGTTGTTTTCTGGAGGGGTATGCAAACAGGGGGGTTTTGGCACACAGTCCCATGCAAGTGCATCATTTTGTTGTTAGAACCTTCAATTTTTCTTGAACTTGTAAAATTAGGGTATTTCTACTCTGAATTTCTGATTCCAGCTGATACATGCTCTTTATAAAAATATTTTCATAAATTACATACTAAGATTAACTTTATTTCTATTTATGAAGCAGAAGCTTCACGGTCAAAGAAACAGAAGAATGTATCTTCCACCTGAATTTAGAGCAATTCATCCCACTTTCAAACAGTTTTTGAAGAAGTAATTTTTCACTAGAGCAAAATCCAATGATGTATGATGAAGTAAAAATCTGACCCATAAATAGCAACATTTTTCAGTTGTGGATGCCCCTATTTACATGATGACTTTCACAGCTGTCAAAACATGAATAGTTTGTTCCTCTGGGATTGGGAGGCTAGGAATGGGATCACTTGTGTTTATAGACCTAATTTTAATCATATGGACTGGAAAGCATAGATGAACGTGTTAAACTACTGCAAAGGCTACTGGGAACAGATTTTAAAACTAAATAATTTGAATAGTTTTATGATATGAAATAACTAAATTTATTTGATATATAAAATCTTTGTGGTTTATTTGTAAACAAATATTCAATATAATGTCTAACAAAAGTGACATGAGGTTTTGCTTTTTTTTTTTTTTTAAGGAAAAGGAAACTATTTAGAATGTTAGTGTTTCTCCAGACCGTTATCTCCCTCAGCATGTAATGCCACTATAGAAAGTGTTTACTTGTAAGGCCAGAAGAAAAGCAGAAAAGAAACATTTTAAAACATACAATACCAAGCACCCAAAGTCAGTTCTGTACTTACAATGCGTGTTTATGTCGTCCTTCCCTGACTGCCTGAATGTAGTGTACCAAATTATCAAAGAAAAGTTTCATCATGTTAAGTTCCTTTTCTGCCCACCTGTGTAAATTTAAAGGGCACAAAGTATTATGGTTTGCTTAAAAAGATCAGAAAGGCTACAGAAATTAGACAGCTATTACAGGAAAATTGCATACACATAAACCCAAAGTAAACATTCAGTTTTCCATCTGCCATGAATTCAGGAGTACTTTCTAGAACAGTACGCTCTTCTTCCTTCTCATCCATAAGGCTCCAGCATGTTGTTATTTTCAGACAGAAAACAGAACACTCCCTTTTGGGACCAAGAAAAATGTTCCCAAAGGCCCTAATTCAGAAAAAGTCTAAGCCAAAATTCAGAACCGGACACACATTTAAATGTCATGTCAAAAAAGCCAGAAAAAATTGCTGATAATCACTGTAATCTTCCTCAGAAGTTCCTACAGTCTGTTCTCTATAGTTAGACCAGCCAGTTATATAGTTGGTTCTAAGAAGGAATGTTAGACTACAGGTCTTCACTTTTCAAAGGTTTTCTTACAAATCAAATTTTTGATTAGCAGGAAGGATTTGATACACAATCAGAACAGAATGACATAACATCGAATTGCTATAACCATTTGCATTATACTATCAGTGGGTGTCTAGTAGAGCCTGCAAGTCCTTTGGGATTCAAAGAAGGGAGGTTAAAAAAAAAAATTTTAAAAATCAGTCTTCACCTCAGTTATGACAGCAGTGTGTATTACCAAGTGTGATTAGTCTAGGCCTGAGTGATCAGACAAGCTCACACAACTAGGCCAGGCAACAGACAGGTGACCACCGTAGGTCACTGTTAATTTGGACCACGCTAATGGAGCAAGCCTTGCAGCAGACCCCTAAAGGTCATCCCTTCTCTTGGTTTAGTCTGTTGGGGACAGGGGGCTACTTACATCGTTATCCAATGTGTATCATAACTGCTCCCAAATTGTTGAAATGTACCAAACAGCTTTGGAAGAAGACGAAGTGAAACTACTACTGATCTAAAGGAGAAAAAGAGAAATTATGACAGTGTATGATTGTTACAAAATGAAAACAGCCAATTTTAAAATTCCTTGGAGAAGCTCAGCTTCAGCGAGCAAACAGGCTAACCGAAAGCACTGGAAATACCCGTGTGAAGTTTACCATCACATCAGCCTATTTGTTTTCTGAACCTGAACTTTATGTACTTCAAATTCTTTACATGTAATACCCTGGACACACAGCTGCTGGACAAGTATAAAAGTAAAGCAGTATACATTCTCCTTACTAAAAATTAGCCACATTTCAAAGGACAAATTCTTATTTTTGACTTTCACAGTACTTATCTTTTGAAATTTCAGCAAAACGAGTATGGTTTTACTCCAGATGACATAGCAGATAAAAATCCGCCAGAAAATCATTACAGACATATGTAGGTGTGTATTGTAAGGTAACTATGTAGGAAAAGTCGAGAAATGAACTGCATGAAACTGAACTTTTCCATCAGAGATAAGTACCTTCATATTTATTTTATTAGTAAGTACTTAGTTACACTGGTAACTCATTTCACAAATAAGAGTTCTTAGCACAAAGGTAACAGCATAACATTGCAGGTCATGTCCAGCAGTTGACTGGTTCTCCCAACAAAACAAATTCCAGTTTTGCCAGTCTTCAAACTGTACAATCTCACAGCTTTGGCTGGTATTAAGGTCATTACTTCTACCTCCTGCTTCTTCACAGAAATCAGACCCCACAACAGACTTAGTGGAAAAGAACGTGTCTGTTCCTCAGCCACTCGCATGTAAAAATCTAAATATTCAGTTCACAATGCTTGTGCTAAGTCACCTGAGCTTGCACTCAACTGGCTAAGATGTGGACCCAATTTTACCCAGTGGCAGGAAGGCAGAAGGGAGAACAGACAAACACAAGAAGATGAGAAATTCAGGACACTGATAGAATAGAAAAATGGAGCATCAGATACAGCCGTAACACCTTGAAAGCTATTTTTATACTTTTGCCTGGTTTAACTTCTCTTCCTGTAAAATTAAGTAACTGTTACAGTCAACTCGGATTTCCCAGATGTTGCAAAAATAGATAAATGTAAAAACAGATAATTTAAGTTACCTGTTGTTTGCTAAATTTTCTAAGCAGCCTTCAATAAATCTCATTCGAATCTGTCTGTCAGTGAACCAGCATACTAAAGAACAGAGCAGCTTCTCTGCTTCATTTATTAGCCCTTCAGAGAGATGAATCTACAGCAAGTAGAAAGAAAGGTCACTGAATAGTATATATTTATTTTCTTTTTAAAAAATACTCTTTTCTGATATTCAACTTACTGCATCTTCATCCTGGACCAGATCCCACAAAAGGGTATTTCCTTTCTTACAAACATTATCCAAATTAATGTCCGTCACCGCATTGCTATTATATTGATGTTTATGAACTGCTGGTCCTGAACAAAATATAAAGACCGTTATTGAATAAATAGAAGGAACTATCTAATCTGAACATTAGTCCCTAAGTGCAACATGCTTTATTTGTAAACTCGGCTATTTTCAAGTACATACAAAAACATCATAATTGCAGCCTTTTTCCACATGTGGGTTCTTAAAAGAAGACACAATATTGTGACCACACAAGAAGTCAATAGGATAGTTAAGCCAATATTTACAGTGGTTTTAGCTAATAAGAAGGTGCTACAAAAACGCTACTTAAGAATGGCAGATGCAGGCACAATTGCTTTTTATTTTAATTAGACTTAATTCGTAGTGTAATTAAAGTATTTCTTAAAGTCTTTCTGTAGTGCTGTGGTCTGAAGGGAGGTATCTTTGCAACTACCGTGGTTGGAAAGTAAGAAAGCAGCACATTTCAATACATTCCTGCATGATAACCTATGTCTAACTAAAAAACAGGAAAAACAAAGGCCAGTTTTACATACAGCAGAGTATCGAAGCGTGTGATTTTAGAAAATCATCATATTTTCATCAACAGCAATAGGTATTTTCTTCCTTCTATGTGGCCACAGCCAGCATCATTCATTTATCTACTATTTGATACTATTTGCATGTAACAGCAAAGTCAAGATTTTGGTTGCATACAGATCACTGCAATTATTTGCACGTGCAAAACCATGGGTGTCAAAAATAATCTGCATTGGAGGCCTCATGTTCAAATAATAATTTGAATCTGCAGTAAGAAGTATAATATTTATGGAAATTATTGAAAAAATATGCTGATTTACAACATGTTTTAACTACGAAGTGTTAGTAGTTTTTTCAACTCTAGTGTAGAAAAACAATCTTTCCAAATTTTCAATGGCAGGTTGAAATTAGAATTCAGTTCCACATTACAAGAAATGTTAAGCCTAAAAAAACCCCAAAAGATTTCTTTCTCAACTGTGTTTGAGGAAAAAATGTAAATAGCATTGGTTTTGCTGTCTGCTGGAAGATAGCAAACTTAATTCTGCCAGGCCAGTGAAAAAAAAATGCCAAACCTTCACTAACCATGCCCTCCCTTATATTTAAAAAAGGAGGATAAAACAGAAAATAAAGTTGCCACAATAGCATATGGAAAGACGATACAATTCTTGAGAAACGCTTTAGTAGCATCTTAATTTGCACCCTCAAGTAAAGCAGAAGATTTTCGGTAGTGTAAGATGAAATAGCATGAAAAGACCTTTAAGGCAAGGTCCCTAAGATATCAAGTTATATTTTAACTCATTTTTCCAAAATTACCCTCTGTACAGCCCATTATGGTTAATTCGTTTAAGATGACAAATGTACGGAATCACAGTAAGATCCACCCACCAGAAGAAAAACCACATATGGTTTCAGAGAGCAGAACAAAATCTTGCATTTCAGTACCACCTTCCTTTTCATTTTAATAACTGATTCAAAAAAAACATTTGCTAGGCTCTTCAGTGTGTTTGTTTTAAGTTGCATTAAAAGCTCTGTGGGGAGAAATGGGGGGTGGGGGTGCTATATTTTAAAAGGCAAACACAACTACACCTAATGTGATACAAATGAACCTCTTTGAGAAACAATAAAATCTCAGTAGTCAATGTGGTTTCTTTGGGCAAATCCACATCTGTGATTAGTTATCTGAGTCCAACTCAAAATGATATAAACCCACGTTAGAGGTACAATGTTTTTCTGTTTTCTTTTTATTGCACTTACCTTGACTAAGATGTTCATGATAGATAGAGGCAAGGTTAGGAAGGTGCTGCTGAAGATGAGATGTTAGCTCAGCATGTGAATTAATCTGTACAAGCTCTTCTTCACAGCCAGACTCTTCCCCATCAAAATCAGCCATATTTTTCTCTGATTTTGCACTGACTTGCGAACTACTGCAACTGACATCATCTGCACTTAGCATATCATCAACCATATGCCTGTGAAAGAAGAATATTAGAATGGACAAGATCAAAAAGAAAGTTGTCTGTAGCGGACTACACACGAGCAGATGTCTCCTTAAAGCTAAAGTCAAGATGAATCATCTGTCTGAACAGCAGACCTCCATCTGAATTTGAAAAACAGTTACAGTTACATTGGAGGGCTCACTGTGATGATTGTGTTGAATTCTTTAACATTAATTAAATATAGCATTTTCCAAAACAATTTTAACAATTTATTAAATGTTGTCTTATTTATTCAATGCAAAAACTTTACAAAAAGCTGTTAACAAAATATACTGCTGTGTAACTCTCCGCAATAACCATCACCTGTTAGACAAAATGATCCTGAAGTATAGCAAGACATGCATTCAAATTTCTGACCAAACTGAGTATTTTTAAAATCACTTTTATTTCTTGCAAGAGCTCTCAAGCTACCTACCCGTCGTGGTGATGGTGGTGGTGATGGTGGTGGTGGTGATGCTGTGGCCCAATGAACTGTCGACAATTAAATAATTCATTTCCAATGGTTTCCCCAAGGAAGTCCCCCGTGTGAGTTATACAAGAATCTTGAGACCCTTGTGAAATGTGAGCAGTGCTCATTTCCCCTGTCATATCATGTTCTGCATCCTCAGCGTGAGAACAAGCATCTAGCATTCTAATTCGATTATCCACCTGTGTCACAGAGTCAGTGTTAAAAACATGGTCCTTTCCTGCCCCATTATTTGCACCACTCCTCTCTGATGCCCCCTGTGCATCTCCCAGGCAGATGCCTGTTTGGGATTCCAATTTCCTGCTTCGTAGATCTGTGCTCCTACTGTTTTTCTGGGGATTATGACTTCTATCTTCTTCCTCATCATCCTCCTCCTCTTTCAGAGCTTCAATATCTGCAATGTCTTCAGACTGCACTTCGCTACCAGGGCTTCCAGCAGACTGGCTTGCGTGACTGGAGTTGGCCTCATTACTGGATCCATCACTGTGGCCACTGCTACTACCAGGACCGCTACTGCCATCCTCACCACTGTTGGCTGTCTCATCAGAGCTTCCTTGCATGGATTCCTGAAAGGATTGTATTTTTTGGTAAGATCAGTGGAAAAGCAAAACTCCACTCATAATACGTAACCGACATCATCATCATTCAAACACCGTTCTACATTTATGAGGAAATGCATCAAATCTGTAAGCTTTCATTCATTCTTTCTTAATTGGGTTGCCAATGACAAAACACTCTGAGCAAGATTCAGATTTAATAATTCAATCTTTGCATTACCTTATTCCTAACAGGGTCTATGTGCAAGCTTTGCACACAGAGCAACAGTGGGACATGTAACCAGTAAGTCATGCAATCCCTTGCCAAGAGATTAATCTCTCTGAAATACAATTTAAATGCAAGTAGGTGGGTTTTGGGTAGTGCAGTTCTTCCCAAGCAAGGTGCAGTATGTTCTATGTAAACTAGACAGCACAGAAGAAAAGATTCTAGCTATCCACTATCCTGCTACAGGTGAGCATGTATGCATGTTTTTTCTGTAATCTGAAAATTATTGCCATAGTTAATAATAGGCAGCTCAGTAACAAAATTCACCAAGATTTACACACTTACCTCTGTATCTGAAAGTCGCTGCTGTACGTGTTTTGTTCTGTTAATGAGCTGTTCCTCCATTTCAATATCACTGCCTCCACTCTGATGGGTGTCACTGTTGTCACTGCTTTGTGGGCTCGCTGCTGGTGACCCTAGTTGAAAACCACATTTCCCCAGTTACTCTGTGGTCTATATTAATTGGAATGTAAGAGCATTACACAAAACTGCCTCAAATGTTCAACTCAACAGCATTCTTCCTGCAAACAGTTGAACAAGGCACATAACTCAAAAACCTAAATTCTTTTTGGAATGCTGAGCATTTTACTACAAAATCTGTATCCCGATGGCTTTTCTTGCCACTACACAGCACAGCTATATCTATTTCCTAGGTTATATGCAAAATGTAGTTTTCTTTTGACTTTTCATAAAAACATAACTTCAAACTACTTTTTCCTCTATTCAAATCCCACAGCTGTAGAAAACACCGTAGTATCAAACGTTATCAGATTGTGGTGTACTTCTAAAACTATACTTACAAGGTGAAGGGGCTGCTCTTCTGAGCTCCTCTTCTTCTGAAGGAAAAAAGCAGGATGGAAAAATAAGTGACTAAAAACCTTTTTGTCAGCATATAGTTGTCCATGATTCATAAAAATCAGCAGTAAGAAAAGAAAGGGAAACTACAGTAAAGTGGCTTGGCAGCACCTTTAGTAATGACTGTGGGGAAATACACAGTCAAGGGAAAAAAAAAACCCAAAAACCAGAAACAGCATGTGATATCAAAAACTAGGCAAAAATGAGGTAAGATTTTTGTTAGATTTTACATAGCTATGTAAGTTAGAGATGTTCAGCAGAACAGGAAGAGTTAACTGATGAGTTATGGATCACTCTCTGAATTTTTAAAAAAAGGAAAAAAAAAAGAAAAATACATACTACTTTAGATACACAAACAGAATTGATCCGAAACAGAAAGCTTTCCAAATGCACTCACAAAGTTTTTAATGCTTTCATCTTTATCCTCAACTTCTGCTTGAAAAATATGCCAGCATGACCCTTTTTAAAAATACTTCAAGTAAAAAGTCCTATACATCCTTTTTCTCCAAAGTCAACAAGGAGACTGTGAAAATCAAAAAAAATTAACTACCAGATCTACTGGAAAACCACATACCTTTTTTGTTTCCCATGGGCAGGTTGGTACTCAGTAAAGATGCAAAAGAGCTTTGTTTTGACAGCTGAGCCTTAGCTGCTAGTGCATTATTCCACAGAGCTTTTATAAGCATTGATGCCAAATACAAGGTCTATAAACACAACCAGATAACAGTGCCATTAAGCAGCAGGTTTTGTATGCAAAGATCCACTGTTAATCTTTCTACATGCCAATACTACAGTTCACCAAAATAAACCCATCAAAATGCACAGTGTTGTGTGAAACACCTTTTCACTTCAGATACGAACTTAAACTGTTATCAGTGGTTATCAGTCTTCAAAAATCTCTGAAAAAAATAATTCAAAAGCCAGAAAAGGCCATGAAGAAACTTGATAACTTAAGTCACATAGCTTCTCTCACACATCAGCGAATGTTACTTTTACATGCATTCCTTTAGAAAGATAAAGCCCAATTCATCATGTTTTTTTAATACAATGACATCATTTCTTTTCCTTTACCTGTTCAGTGTGAGCACTTGGATGAAGAGTTGACACTAGGTTAAGAAGATGTCTAAGCGGGACTGGGTCCAAGTTTTTGATCAAAGAAGGAAACAAGTCATGTATGTAACGACTGCAGTGCTTTAGCTACAAACAGAGAAGATAACAGGAACAGCAAAACAAACTTTTAAAAAGTAGATCAAAGATTGATAAAATTCCAGAAATTAAACAACATCTTTGCACAAATTCTCAGGAAGCACTTTTCCAACAATTGCAAACTACATCAGACCTGCAACGTAGGCTAAACTTAAACTTTATATTGTAAAGTTAAGTGAAATCAAATGCAGCATCGTCTTTCTTAGTTCTTGTTCTAAGTGATTTGGTGAAAAGAACTGGAAGTTGATTTTGCATTTTAATTTAACTTCTATTATATTAATGTATCTGCTAAATCCTGAGAGAAATATCATCTGCAATGGTTCACTTATTAGCAGTGGTAAATACCAATAAAGACATTACAGGCTAATATGAGACTGAGAAAACAGACTGTGTGACCTGTATGAGGATGATATGTAATTCATTTGTCTTTCCAGTAATGGATGTCAAAAAAATACAACAACGTGTTTAGCTAACTACTCTATTTACACATTAAAGTGACAGTGGCCTAAATGCCTTGTCTTAGGTTAAAGGCTGGTTTTCAGTCACTCAAAGGGTTTCAGTATGTTTGAAAGGAAGTTGATATTAAAAAAAAAAAAAATAATAATGGTTACAGGAAGCTTCTAGAAAAAATATTAATAGTGTTGGTTACCACACAGGCTCCTCAAAAGGGGTTTTTCCCATTCTTTATTTATATTTTTTGTCTGATTGGCATATAAAGTATCTGTGTCAGCAGTTTATGGGGTAAAGGCCATCCTTCAGAAGATTCAAACCGGAATGAAATTACGTGGTTTCTCTACAAGGGTGCATTTCTTGAGATACGTGCTTCAGCTCAGAGAAGATAGGTTTTTGTCAAAAAATTAGTTTAAAAAATGGAAAATGTATTCTTTAAGACCTTCTGTTCTTTTAGTACAATGGTTTCAGCCTTTTAGACAACATTAGAGGTTTAAATATTTTACAGGAAGTAATCAGGACATATATATTTTGAAAATATCAGTATATCAAACCAACACAGGAACTGTAAAAGAATTATCACACTTGGGTAATTATATTAAGTTCTTAAAATAGTAGAAAAAAAGATCCAGAGGTCTATCACTAGTGTGAGTTACTGTATGTGTGAAAACACCATGGAGGGTAAAATATCACTTTAAAAATGTAAACGAAGTAATTATGTATTACTCTGATATAGAAAATTGTTGAGCCTATTAGAGAGAATGCTGCTATAAAGAGCATATTTTAACTATACCAGCTGCATGATATAAGGGCAATGGACTCAGCGTGTGTAACACAGGAGCATTTGATTGAAACAAATCACAGAGAAACATTGAACACAGAAAAACTACCACTTCAAAATTTAACTTGTATAAAAGCATGTTCCCTGTATCTGTTCAAAAGGATCAATGTTTTTTACTCTGACCTTCATTTTTAGTATATTTTTCAGAAAAATTGGCACTGAAACCCTGGGGTGTTTTCCTGGGGGTTTTTGTTTGGGGGTTGGTTGGTTGGTTGTTTAATACAGACAGAATGAAACTGAGAAAAAATCTTCCACAACAGGAAATCAAAATGACTACTGTATTCAAATCCCCTAAATAAATGATTTCATAACCCAAAATTAAAAGCACAGCAATCCATTAGAAGTAGCACACAAATATATCTTTCTGACGGGAAAAAAAAAGCCTATCAGCATTTCCAGGTTTACCAAGCAAAAAATAAAATCTCAGTGTCTGTACACCAGCACTGCAGCACAGCTTGAAATTTCACTGCCACAATTTTCACCTGATTGTTCCCACCAGGAGTAAAAGAAGTGGAAGCTACAATACATAGGAGCAAGGCATTTTAGCACAAGAGTAAAAATATTATATCTACCCTACAATCTTCACCCCCACTCTTAGTAAAAACATTGTGTCTTTGCTGTACAACTTAATTTTTTCCTCATATAAAAGCAGCCTAGGAAAATTTTTGTCTGTAATAAAAAAACCCCAATAATTGTGGCAGTTAGTTAAAATTTTACTCAGCAAAACAGACACACAAGGAAAAGTCAGAAACTCAACTTTTAAGAATGTAAACCAAAATCAACCTGCAATTTTTTATTTTGTGTTTTTATCACTCCTGCAATTATGAAAAATGTATATATACCTGTGCTGCAGCCCAAATACAGTCTATATGTTGAGTACTAAGCCTCCCTTCAGCTGCAAGAAAATTCAGAATCACTTGGCACTGTTTGATGATCTGCAAAGTGAGAACACATTCAGGAAAGAATTATTAGAACAAGAAGTTACTCCTCAATGTTTATACGAAAAATAATCATTTTATACAAACCTCAATATGTAAATTTGGTCCAAAAATGTGCTCAACTACATTGTTGCTGATGAGCCAGTCTGCAAGCTCTTTAGCAATTGACCTAGACACAAAGAAAGAATGGAAACGTACGTAAAATGATCTGCCTCTTCCCTGGTGCAGCACATCTTTTAAATTAATATCTGTAACTGTAATAAGCATACAAGAACTTTTCAGAACACAAAGCATACTCAACATTCATTCATTCAGGTAGGAAGCTAATTATTTCCTTATGTTTTCCTTCAGCTGGAAGTCTAATGCCAAATATCAGCATTTCCTGCTCACCCCTCTGGATCATTAGCAAACACGTAACCAACAACTCTACATACTTCATCAGTTAATGGAGCTCAACAGACCACCTGCAGACCACTTTTGAAGGCCTCACTGATAAGATTTTGATAAACACTGCTATTTAACCCAACTTTATAATGAAATTCCAGAACTACTGAGTTCACACATGTAGCTAAAGGTGGGAGTGATAGCATAGAAGAAAACCACTTAAACATTTTTAGACTCTCTTGCATAAAAAGCAACTCTACAGCTTTAAGAAGCTATGTTTTCCATGGCTACACTTACACTCATGTAGCATAGGGATACTTCAAAATTCTTATTGTGCTTCATCCATAACAATAGGGAACTTTACCCACTGCTGATCCATAAGCAAACATTCAAATGGAATAGGACAAGGAAACGATTTTCAAAAGACAAAGCTGAACTCCCAGAAAGAACTGCCCTGTCTGGAAACTAGTGCATAAACTCCTTTTTATTTCCTCCTTTCAAGCAAATGTTTGTTTACCCAAATTTTGGCACCACAAGCAATTAGAGGATATCACAGTATTTAAAGCACAGATTGCAGTTTAAAAGGCCCTGGAATAAAAGCTCTCTGTTTCACAAGGAGGAGAGAGGATGGGAGGGGGTGTCTTGGAGAACTACTGGAAGAATTATTTTTACCACTGCTATCTGTCACCTTTGTGGTCACAATATTAGAATTCCAGGATTACCAATCTTTATCATCCACAATAAGAAAACAAGATACTTTAGGTAAGAAGAGACTGCCTTTGTAGCTTTTCCAAACAGGATTCGCTTCTCCAGGGCACGTTGCCAGTTCTTTGACAGTTTTGAATTGCCTGGTCCCTATGGACGAGCTCAAAGAGCAGAGTTCCTATTCCTCCACACCATGCCTGTACTGTCCTATTCTAATTCCAGAACATGGAGAATCAAATATTCCTGTATTATTCAGAAAGATATTATTTCCCCTAATATTTCAGCAATAACTGGTTTCCAAGGTACAACAATTTACCAACAGTGCCATTTATGGCTTATTTAATAAATTAGTTTTCATACTGTAAAGACAGCTTTGACATGGTATCTGCTAAATAAATAAATGAGATCTGAGATCTGTTCCATGAAATCAAGATCTACTTAACTTCCTATAGCTTCATTTGAAAACAAAACCAAAACCCAACCACAACCCCAACACCCCAGTGATGCCAACCCCAAACCAAATTTTGGAGCACGCAGGTTACAGACTCATTCAGGGCTTGGATTTCTGTCTAACAAAGCCTGAAGTAAGATCTTTTCACAGGTGAGCTGTGATTTTCAAGACTTTACAGTGAAAGGAATTATTTATTCATTTGAGTATATGCTACAAGGCTCCTTTAGCAACAAACATGGCTCTCAAAAAATGCTCTTACCCACCAGCTTCCATGCTGACAAGCACAAGAGACCACAGTGGCATTGCCCACATGGCTCAAGAGACTGTAACTTGCATTTTGTCAGACTCTTACTGGTAGAATTGATATTTCAGGTTCACCTTGAATCACAGGTGCCCAACCCACACTCTGAATGCTGAATGCAGCCTGCATATCAGTCCTTGAATTTAGGGCCTGTCTGCCCTCCTCCTGCTTATGGCCAGCCATGGCTGCCCCTTGCTCTGGGCAGAAGTGTTCCTGTTACATGACCAAAACATAAGCAGAAAGCCTCATAGTTTGCAGTCTGCACACATGAAAGGACAGACAGATCTGGTCACATGAGTGAACACACGCACCCACTAGAAGCAGAAGACCTGCACAGATGTACTTCTGGTTATGAAATGTGAGAAAAATCATTGCACATGGTCCACCACAAGAAGCAAGAGCATTAACACCTGAGTCACAAGTCAACAGAGGTCATTTTGTTCCAAGACCACTTACTTTCTTCTCAGATGTGAATTTTTAAACATTTAGCTTTCAGAATGAATTCCAGACATGCACTGCTAGATTCTGTAAGCCATGTTAATGTGAAAGGACATACTGCTCAGTGTGTGTCCTTAAGCTGAATGCTTCTGCTAGTGGCACAAAGACCATTAGATACTGTATCCACTGTCATATGTTGCATTTTAGCTACTCCAAAGGAAAAGAACAAACTCACTCAGTGAGAGTGTTCCTTCACATTAAATTAGTATGGCAGTTCTCTAATCTGCACTATGTTTCTTCTGAGAAATACTGGATTATTCTTTTGAAGGAAAGGGGTTTTTTTAATAGATTTATTCTCAGTGGTAAAAAAACCTCCTTATCCTACTGGTGAGCTCAACTGTGATAAAATGACATCTCAGATTGCTGAAGGTAAACGTTCATTTGATATGCATTTGTTGAGGATGACCAAAGACAAGAGGATCCTTGTGAAAGGCAGAATGCAGCCTTTGTGCTTCCCAGAGGAATTGTTCCTCCCAGAAAGTTTTGCGGAGGGCACACCAATCACTAAGTATACGGCCTTTGTAAATGGCAAAGCTCTTACCAGCACGAAGCATTTTGTTCTCTGATACACTAAGAAATACATTCACCAAAGCAAACTAATTTCAGTGTAAATGACGTCTGACTTAATTCCTAAACACCTCCATTTCAGGCAAGGCTTTTTTAATCCAGTGGTTTTCTAGATCCTTGATAAGTTTTCTCACTTTCAGAGCCAACACCATGACTCACATGGAATTCCAGAATACGAATAAACTGCCAGCCTATAAATAAATTAATCTATGATTTGAACTTGTGTATTGTACACATATATATCTCCCATTTTTACTTTAATAATTAAAGCCCTACAGCCTTGAGAAATTTCAGCGACACTCAAGTTCATTAAAAAAAAATCAGAGTCGTCTCACTCAGTAAGCAGGGTAACCTACAGTAACTTTTTATTAAAAGATTTAAAAAATAGTTTCCAATATTTTTCAATGCAGTTTAATTTCAATTTCTAACTATGATAAAATTTCTTTCATGTAGTCAGTATTTTTTGTATTTAAAAAGTATTTTTAACAGAAGAATTTGCAAATTATTATTTGACTATTATTACCCAGTATCACTACAATTCAGGCAACTTAGGAAGAACTCGTTTTTCAGTGAAAATATGCTCAAATTTTCTTTTAAGAGAGGTTCTTCAAAAGGTTATAGAAAAATTTCCCTACTTCAGACTGAAGGAAATGATGAGAGTGAAAAACATGCATTATGATCAAAGTACAGAAATGCCTGATCCTCTAACATGAAAGCAGGAGTACAAAGAACAGCTTTACAAATTAGATATCTCAGTCATACATACCTCAGTAGTAAGAACATTCACCTTGGTAATTTGCTATTTTTCATGGGTTTAGTAATTGGGATAGCAAGAGAAAAAGCCATTTAAAGAACGTGACACTCTAGGAAGTGTGTGCTGTGGGTGAGGGAGGAGGAGAGAATGAACGAGTAAAGGTAGCAGCCACTAGTTTAATTGTCTCTAAATCTTTCTCACACGGGAAATCTACACAACATATTGGGCTACATGATCTCTACATTTAATCAATTACCCCCTAGACTTTTCATTTAAATTCTCTGACAATTCATGTCTGTCAAAATTAACTGTTTTACTTCCAAGCAGTGAAATTCAAGCACTTCTAACATTAGTTTCCCCAGGGCATTCCATGAGGCTGCAGGGAATCGTGGAAGCTACACAGTTTCAGAGATAACCTGATGTTTGTGAGCTCTACTTACAAAAGGTGAGGGAGTACTAGAGCTTGAATTTTATTCATTATTGTAAATAAAACTATCTGGAAGGAAATTACAGTTTACACATGATCAAAGACTGCCTCTCTAACAGCACTGGGTTAAAGTCCTAGAAACATTTTAATCTAAGGCTGTTGTGCAAGACTTGGTAGCTACATGATGACCCAGATCCAGGAACAAATCCCACAGCAAAATAACGCCCCCAAAGAAAACCTTATTCCAGTCAATTCCCAACACTATTCACCATGCAGCTACAAAACCACACCAGCTCAGGATTGGATGAAATACAGTAACTACCCAGCAATGTCACTGAAAAATATCATAGAAAACCTTAAAAGAAAAAATGTAGCACTATAACGAGCAGCTTGCAAAGGATAAAGAGTAGCATTTCTTGACAAAATCACTGAAAGAGCACCTATCACAGAGCAATGGATGTGCAACGCTCTTCTCAGCTATTCAGGAATAGGAATGCCAAGAGGATATAGCAAGCACCTTCCCAACTCACATTCAAGCATGTTTGTTTTTGTTTGTGAGCACACATTTTATTATTTGATACTCTACAGGTTCCAAAACCACCACCTCTGACATCACCATGAACATTTATTACACTACTATGTGTGTCACTAGAAAGATTAGCGAACTGAGTGAAAGACTTCACAACTTATTTTTTCAGGGAAAATCTGAAAAGATCCCTGGAATTTGGAATAGAGAAGTCAAGAAGCATTTAAATGATACACTGGCATAATTCAGTTACTGAATTTAGACAAAAATTGGGAAAGCAGGAGTTAACATGGGCTAAAAGAAGAGTGGTGAAATGAAAAAGCATTACAAAACTTGCAGTTGAATATTAAGCCTAATAAATAAGGAAAGAGAAGGAAAAGAATGGAGAATAAATAGTCTGGATCTCTCTGTTCAGAGGTGAAAGGAATTCTAGACGCCTGAAATTACTCTGTAAGAAGCTGTAGGGTAATCAAGTTTTTAAATGAGGCAGGAGGTTGCCTCAGCATCCACCTGAATCCTGAAACTCAAAGACATGGCTGCCTGCCAAGGAAAGAGCATAATAAAGTATCTCTTTACACATGTTACTTCCACAAGCTGACAGTGTCCTCATTAAGGAAGAAACAACACTTTTTTGCTCTTGTGGTCCAAAAACCACAAAACACTCTTTTCCCTTCCTGAAAGGCATGATCATTTTTCACTAACCGACATCAGCAAAATAGTTTTAGGAATCACTATTCAAAGACTTGAAGACTCTTCTGTTCAGTCTTGTTATTTTTAGCTTCAATAGATTTCATACTCTTCAGTACCTTGTCCTGCAAAGAATTTGAGTCTATCTTAAGAGCCAGGAATGGCTAAATTAAAAGTATATGTCTGAGGGATATTATGAAGTCAAGTCACTAAGACACACTGCACATATCTGGACACATACTCAGTCACCACAAACCCCCAACCCTAGAGAAGACAGTGAAGTAAACTAAATCTAAAAGGACATACAAATACCTACAGCTAGAAAACAGATTCCTCTTAGTTTTCTGCTGCTGTCAAGTGCAAATGGTAAAATCCAATGCTTTCCTAGACAGAGGATGCTTTAGCTTGTTTTACCTCAGAAAAATTTGCAACCATGCAGATAAAGGTGGGAAGCTGCTGTTGCAAAATATTTGCTAAAAAAAACCTGATGATGCCTCCAAACAAATGGGAAGAGGTAGGACTAACTGATAGCTCTTTTTAAGGAAA